>CM017195.1:43798842-44016342 GCA_004837865.1 Musa balbisiana | reverse complement strand
ACAGATGTATATATATATATATATATATATATATATTGTCATATAAACCCAGTTTGATTGGAATTTGCAAACCATAACTAAGCCCACAGATCTGACAAACGAGGTAATTTTGTTTATAAGAGTTTTATTCTTGTAATTCTAAAATCACCTCCATGAATTACATTCTGTTTGTTTCATGACTTCAAGGAATTCTAGCAACTGATCTTTCTCACTTAGTATAGATCTAACAAAGACAAATGGCCATTTAGTCTTTCTTTTGTACATCCCTTAGCTCTTTAGAGTTATGCCAAAAATATGGATCTTTTTGTGCTTCTTTTATTTTACATCATTGTTGGCTGTCAGCTTTAATAGACATTTTATTTTCCATAACTGTTTCTTCTTGTTTAAATTATAAATAATGGTTGCCCATTTGTCTTTGTTAGATCTATACTAAATGTGGAAGACGAGCAATTCCAGCCATGATGATGGGCTCTGCTGCAGTTTTTGTAGACTGTGATGAGTCTTGGAAGTTACTTCTTGTTACAAGGAGAGGCTTGCTGTATGTCTGGGATCTTTTTAACAGGACTTGCATTTTGCATGAATCTTTATCTTCTCTAGTTACTTCAAGGGAGGATTCGTCAGCAAAAGATGCTGGTAAGAAATTTGAACTATATGATTCTGATTATAAAATTGGAAATATTCAAGGCATTATGATGTTCGTTAGAAGTTTGTCTTTGATCTGTATCATATCATTAATCAGGTACAATAAGAATTATATCTGCAAGATTTTCAAGATCTGGTTCACCCTTGGTTGTTCTTGCCACGCGTCATGCCTTTCTGTTTGACATGAGCCTGATGTGCTGGCTAAGGATAGCTGATGATTGCTTCCCAGCTTCAAACTTTTCAAGTTCTTTTAACTTGAGTCATATTCAAAGTGGTGAATTGGGCAAATTGCAGGTTGATGTTAGCAAGTTCATGGCAAGAAAGCCAAGTTGGACTAGGTATGCAGAATGTGCATTCATCAATGCCAGTATGAATTTTAACAAATATAATTATTTTCATTTGTGGTAATGTTTCCTTTCATCTTTGTCATGTTTTGTTCAACTACTAACTTCGGGAAATTTTTAATACATATATAGAGTGACGGGTGATGGGACACAGACACGTGCACATTTGGAAACACAGTTGGCATCATCACTTGTTTTAAAATCACCTAATGAATATCGTCAGTGCCTTCTATCTTATATACGGTTTCTTGCAAGGTAAGTATATTTTTGCCTGCAATAAATGAATTTATGATTATGTTCTTCTTGGGTGTTTATGTTCATTACTTGTGTCTGCATCATTTACTGCTCTTGCAACCTCCCTAAGGCACCACTGTGATAGACAACTTGGGATTTGCCCTTTATCACCTAAATAAGCTGCTGCTGAATTTCTAGGGTGCAAGCGGTCATAAGTGATATATTTGTACATAGATTTGTTCAAATTTTCCCACTTTGAGATAGAATTTTTAGATAACTGTAACATACTAAGATATCTACGGTCATATGTAAAGCACCTAATGTGTAAATGGTAATATTCAAATAGTTGCTTGCAGATGGAATCAGCACTAATTTTTATCATACATGAATGAATGATGCTAATTGACAGCAGGATGTTCGAAGAGATGGAAGTATTGTTCCGAATGCAATATATGCAGACCTATAATGTGGATATCTTGTATGACTGCTTCACATAAGATTATGTTTTGGTGTATGGTGTTGCTATCTATGCGGGATATGTGGCTGCTTATGGAGTCCTCATAAGAGTGTAATGGCCATGCATAATGGCCATTATATATAATATTTTCAAATTCTAGCATTCAGCACAAATGCATTGGATGCATGGCTGCATGCGGCATTTCCACTGTGTAGTACCTTGACCATCTTTCTACCAGTGTCACTTTGGAACATTAGATGGGAGGTAACAGAAAACTGACTATTCTCTTGAAATTTATAAGTTATGATTTTACTTGTGCTGATTACCTGAATGCAGCAGATAAAACTCTTCATTTCTTCTCTGAAAATTAAATAGTGTGGAATTCATCATAGTAATACTTGTATGCAAAGTACACCCCTGCAGTATGTATTATGCATGGTAGTCAGTTTCCTAACTAATCATTTTGGTGAACTTTGTTTTTTGCTTAATTTTGTTTATCTTGTGCTAGTTCTTTTTCGCCCTCATGTCTACTGATATTCATATTTCATTTGGTGTGCTTGGTGCTTCCAGAGAAAAATGCCTTCATTCAATTGTAGCATTTTTAGAAACTTATAGGCACAGCTTACAAGATGAGGACTGAGATAACCATGGTCTTATTTTACAGAGAAGCTGATGAGTCCCGATTGCGTGAAGTTTGTGAGAGTTTTCTTGGCCCTCCTACAGGAATGGCTGACGCCACACCTGTGGACTCAGAGAAACCAGCATGGGACCCCTATGTGCTTGTGAGATTCTCTTTATCCTCAATCATCTTCTTTCATGTGTGGTTGTAGCATTTGTATTTTTTCAAAATATGTTTGGAGCATTTGTTGTTTGAAATCTTTTCGTTTGTTCATCTAGTTAGCCCTCGGTTTGGATTCAGCCAAAATGAACCTTATTTTGATCTCTTTCAGGGGTTGTCTCAAGCCTAAGTTCATTTACTTTTATTCTTTTTTCAGCCTCAAATACGTCAGTAGTTTTTCAAATCAATTTCTTATACATGTCGATATAAGCAGTGTTATGCTGTGCTCATCATTTGAAACTAAAATCAGATATCCAAGGAAGGAGCACGAGATGGGGAATTCTTATGTCTCATAGGGGTCTTGAGAGATCCTTCTTCAAGTTCTTGTTACTTTTACCTTGCCGTCTTATAATTACTGAACCTTTTGGGCAATTTATGGTATCGCAGGGAATGAAAAAGCACAAACTCCTCAGGGAAGATATTCTTCCAGCCATGGCATCGAACAGGAAGGTCCAACGGCTGCTAAATGAATTCATGGACCTTCTTTCCGAATACGAAACCAATGGCACTAATGCCGATCATATGGATGTTGACGGGCAAACAAATGATGCCAACATATAAAGTTTGGTATTTATCCTATTTTATTTTCAACTTTGTTCAAAATATAGTCGGTCCGATTCATGTGACAGAATGTAACAGAATTAATGTGCCATATATAAAAGCCAAAATGATTCATCTGTATCTTTCTCATCTGATTCTGATATTGTAGTTTGTGCCTTTTGCCAATCGACTTAGTTGTCAGGGTTTCATTATGTAAAAAAAAAAAGCTAAAAGCCTGAAAGAAATCTTGTATTCCCCTTTTTGCTAATTGATTCAGGAATCATTAAAAGTTTCGATAGAGTGAAAACATTTACATTTTGTGACTAACAATTAACAAATGTATGATGAGTTGGATTTATGCTGCTGTAAAAGCCTTCCACTATGTGTTTAAAGTTACAGGAATGCATGCCTTTTTTATTCCCTGATGAGTGTTTATCAGTCTTATTATATATGCCAAATACTATTTTGACTTTTGTCTTCGTTGAGAAAAAACTGGCCGCCATGATCGAGCTGTATCACCCCGACAAGATGAGAGAAATGGAAGACGAGGGATCTGATGATATCTGTAACGTGAGATATCTCGAGCAGGTCAGAGTTGGAGGAACTCGCGGAGCGAGGGCCGGAGGAACTCGAAGGCAGCAGCCCACCCGGCCTGAGTCGGGTGCGCCGAGTCCCAGTAGAAGTGTTCCTCCGGGTGGCGGCACACCTCGTACAACCTGTTCCCCTTGGCGTCGATCTCTCCACACTCCGTCGTGTTGGATCTACTCACACAACATGGCGCCAACGGGTGCTTTATCTCCTTTGCTCCCTTCGCTGCAACGTGGAAGAAGAAAAGATCAGCAGAAGAAAGCCACCACTGAATTCGTGCGAGATTGCGGAGCTGCAGACCTCGATGGAGCACGTTCAAGAAGGCTGTGTTGACGTCGAGAGAGAGGAAGGTGGTGTCAGTGCCTCCACCCAACTCCTGCATCAGCTCATCGACCCTGCGGTTGTGCTCTGCGACCGCGGATGACACGTTCGAGTAGCAGGCCGTGTACTTCGTCGGCCTGGTGTAGTACGGAATGCACCCGATCGGGTGCAGGTTGGTGACGATGACCTTCGGCACCCCGATGTGGCTGAGGCGTTTCAGATCTACCTTGAGCTGCGCGAACAACCGGTCCATGAATCCATGGAGGTGCTGCCAGCAGAGGGAATAACTCCATCAGCCCGCGAACTGCGTCTTCGTTCATGTTAATTGACACTCACGTGCAAGTAGTCCGGATCGCGCTCGGAAAGGTATTGGTAATCGTTCCCGGAGACAGCAATCAGCGCAGCGGAAGACTTGAGGTCATGTTTTGAGAAGACGCCATCGTCGATCTGAGCCTGGAACTTGTCTATCCTGAGCTGTTAGGTTGCTCTGGAAGTTGCCGGTGTCGAAGATCCCGGATACCGGCGACTGCGAAGTTCATGCCATATGGCAGCAGCTTCTGGCCGAACTTATTCTGATCCTGTAAGGAATGGGAGATCGCTCCGCAAAAAACGAGGCTGCCCCTGCGGTTGTGCTCTGCGAACGCGGATGACACGTTCGAGTCAGGCCGTGTACTTCGTCGCCTGGTGTAGTACGGAATGCACCCGATCGGTGCAGGTTGGTGACGATGACCTTCGCACCCCGATGTGGCTGAGGCGTTTCAGATCTACCTTAGCTGCGCGAACAACCGGTCCATGAATCCATGGAGGTGCTGCCAGCAGAGGGAATAACTCCATCAGCCCGCGAACTGCGTCTTCGTTCATGTTAATTGTACACTCACGTGCAAGTAGTCCGGATCGCGCTCGGAAAGGTATTGTAATCGTTCCCGGAGACAGCATCAGCGCAGCGGAAGACTTGAGGTCATGTTTTGAGAAGACGCCATCGTCGATCTGAGCCTGGAACTTGTCTATCTGAGCTGTTAGGTTGCTCTGGAAGTTGCCGGTGTCGAAGATCCCGGAACCGGCGACTGCGAAGTTCATGCCATATGGCAGCAGCTTCTGGCCGAACTTTCTGATCCTGTAAGGAATGGGAGATCTGATCCGCAAAAACGAGGCTGCCACACCATGTAGACACAGGTTTTACTGCAGTTCTTAGATATGCTTGCAGTCTAACAGAGTCAAGGAATCAAGTCATTAAGCGAGAGAGAGAGAGAGAGAGGAATTGACAGACCAACGTAGTCGGTGAGGACTCTGCCATCGGAGAAGCGGCCGGTGGGCTTCCTAGGGAAGGTCATGCCGTAGGGATCGAACCATGAACGCGCGAGCCTCCCCAGCAACCTCCCCAGGTTGCCGGTGTCGACGTAGGAGTCGCCGAAGACGAACAGCTTATTGACATAGTGATGCTCTGGTCTCTGCTTGCCGTGACCAGAACCAGCAATCCGAGTCCCTGAAACATGAATCAGTCAAGACATGAAAAAGGGGCTCGGTGAAGGAGATGACGGTCTTACCCATCACGAGGAACACTAAAGAGAAAGCATAGACAAGGGCGAGGAATCGGTTGGCCTTCGCCATGGTAGAAGACAGGGAGAGAGAGAGAGGGAGGGAGCTGCTGAGATTCATGTATCGAGACTGTCGAGGAGAATTTATAGGGATACGACTGGATTTTTGGTATCTTCTTTGCTTCCAAGGAAATAAAGATCGAAGACATGAGAGTATTATATCGACTTGGCATATATCGATTGACAATGAAATGTTGATTAGGGGCATCAGTAAATTAATGCTATCTCTGTATTAACTGAGTTCATATTGTCATCGTCGTACAAAGCGGTTGATATGCTTTCCTTCGGCTTCTCAGCCTTCGTTGCCGAGCCCGTCCATGTCGACTTCCCGGAACACGGCAAGCTGACGGAGACCTCCTTGCTGAGTTCGTCCACGTCGACTTCCGGGATTTGGTAATATACTTGAAGTTAAGATTTAATAAAAAATTTAGATGATTTGGTAATATACTTAGTGAGATTTTTGATAACTGTCTAAGCTAATAGTGATAGGTTTGATCTTGCAATAATATGACATCAAAAAATAAATATTTTGATTCTTTTCAATAATATTAGTAACAATGATTGAAACTTAGGGCATGCATTGCATATGACATGGCAAAGAAGCAGTGAAGTGATTACAGTGGAAGAACACTCCACAGAGGAAACCCTCAAAGCGATTGTAACCGTGAAAACAACCACCAACCTAACCTACCAAATGTGCCCTACACGGAGTGGTGTCCGTCGTTGGATGGTCACACGCCGATCAAACCGGTGGACCAATTAATTGAACTTTGTTTGTCAGTAGCGATCACAAAGCATGCTTTGATGGCTTCACTCAACCAATCACTTAATGTTGCCTTGATTTGGACGTGCGACTTGTTTTTCTATATTTTATTTTCAAAAATATTTTGTATAAAATAAAGATGATTTATTTTTTAAAATATTTTTATTTTTTATTTTTTCAAATGGTATTTTTTTGTTTTCATATTTTCGTCAATAAAATCGACGATGTTAACATAAATGAACTTAAATTATAGATTTTTAAATCTACTGTTGGAGATATAAAGAAGAAGATGTAATTATATGGATAATATATAATTAATCCTAAATTTTATTTAAAGACTCACATAAAAAATAATCTTTTATTTATTTTGTAATCTTAAAATATTTTATAAAATAATAATAATAATAAATATTATTATATTATATATACAACAAAATCCGAAAAATACTTATTAACTCAATATTATTATCTATAAAACGGAACAAAATTGTGCAACTTCTTTATCTGCCGACTCCGATGGGAATATGTCGCGTTTCCCTCAACCATCGGCAACCGTGAAGTGAAGTGAAGTGATTGGGGGGGTGTATTTTGGGATCTCTCTTCTCCATGGGTATTGCGTTGCATGGTCACCGAGGGATCTCCCCCTTGGATCGTAATAATGCCAAGTCGGAAGATGTGGCAAAGATGTCGGAATCGTGAGGACAAAGTGAGAGAGATGATATTAAGGCTTTCCGGCATGCTTCATCACCAACGCACCCATCATCCGTGGAAACAGATGCACTTGCTTGCTTGTTACAGACATTGGCTGTGATTTTGAAGTACATCAGCTTCAGCTGCCGCTGCCGCATTCAAAAGTGGCATCATCGAGAGCCATCTGTGGAGGTGCCATTAGAGTGCAGGTTTGCGTCTTCAAAGAAGGTTCTGTAACTTTACACCGACTCCTCCCATGGTTGATGCCATCAGAAGCACACATTGGGTGGGCTGCGCACCTGCGTGCGTGCGTGCGTCATCCCCCGTTACTTTGGGACATTCTGCAGAATATGCAATTAGAATACGAAGGTATATAAGAATCTCCGAGAGTTTGGTGATGACGTACACAAATGTTTCACTTCTTAGACATGTCGTGTAGAAGAAGAATTAAAATGGTGCATCTTATTTGAGCTTTTCAGATCGTAGGCTGCTGGCTCACTATTTTTGCATACAACTGCATCCTCTGGGAGTTCCAATGAGAGCTGCTACAGAATAAATGCATTTACCAATACCATCTTATCCATGATCTTGGAAGAGCCAAGTAGTGAAATAAAAAGACAACATTTATGTGTTAATGTGCCCGTGGATAAAAAGGAAAAAAAAAATATATATCTCGTTTCGATAGTTACTTGCTTCGCTATCTAACATTACGGTTATCTTTTTCCCCTCTTACGAAACATATATACAGAGGTTAAACGGTCTTCGACTATAACTCCAGATTTCTCCGCCGATGGTGCGAGTTGAGAAAGCACAGCAGGTACTAATTCTTCACGGAGGAGGTTCGATGATTAGGCTTCTTCAGTAACATTTTATTCCGTTTGACCGCTTGATGAAGCACCCTCATCCGTATCTAGCTCCTGGTCAACCCCTTTGACCTGTCGATCGAAAGAGAACAAAAATAAACCAGACAAACTTTTTATATATAAAAAATTAACAGTAATACAAAGTGATATGTCACTGTTATTTGGGAACGTCTGTTTCCATCAAGATTCTTAACTGCCTAGTTGTAGAAGAGCTAAAACATTGTGGCACTCGGAAACAAATGGATGTGATGATATTACCTCCGGCACATAATGCATAAGCATATTCTCGATGCCAGACTTCAACGTCACAGATGAGCTTGGGCAGCCGCTACAGGCACCTTGCATTCTTAGCGTGACTATCCCAGAATCCCTGAAGAAGAGCAAACATCAAGTAAAATCAAGCTACCGCTGAATTGACACGGGAGTATAGCTTATTTTTTGGTCTGACGAGAGCAAAGAAGAGAAATACGGATCAAATCCACGATACTCGATATCCCCACCATCATCCTGCACTGCAGGTCGAATTCGTGTCTCTAGTAATTCTTTGATCATTGCAACAATTTCTGAATCGTCCTACAAAAGCAATGCTTGGCCTCAGAGTATCACAAAATTCAGCATGCCGATAGTATATTAGGTCGTAAATGCGAAAAAACAAGTTATACCAACAATATAAAAGTACAGTAAAAAGTCAATATTAAACTGTAATTCCAGGCAACACATCTAGTTTGCACTGAGCTGAATAATTTTTCTCCTCATGGAGAAAACTACGATGCTAGAAGAGAGCCGACCATTAAACATCCTGCACCTACAAACTTCTAGTTATGTTACACCATTCAATTCGTTTACTTGTTCAAGATATTTGTTTTCCAATTACAACTGATCCATACTAGCTCAACTATATTCTTTTAATTACAGAAGGAACCACCGTAACAGAGAAAAGGAGCAGTATGCTGATAAGCATATGGATTAAAAATCCAGCAAGAAATAAGGATATCTGGATAATATACAGAAGGAACCAACTTGGCATACAAATTCTGGTCACTTGCATATTATTTAGATATGATGATACCTGTAGCAATGATTGAATATTCCGCAACCAAAGTGCATAAGTGATACCTCATGGATTGCTGTGTCCATATAAGCTGCAACATTTGAGTCAAGAAAAAGTGGTTTTCCAGTTGAATAGAAGTCCATTATTGCTGCAAAAATCTCGGGCTTCAGAAAATCCCATGAAGCTTCTTCTGACTTTGTTACCGTGACAAAATCTGATCCGAAGAAAACTCTTGAGACTCCTGGATTAATAAAATTCAATCAAATTTCAGCATGTCTGTTTGCAACGTAATCAGTCATTTGTAACAGAGAAAAGGAGCAGTATGCTGATAAGCATATGGATTAAAAATCCAGCAAGAAATAAGGATATCTGGATAGGCTTCAGAAAATCCCATGAAGCTTCTTCTGACTTTGTTACCGTGACAAAATCTGATCCGAAGAAAACTCTTGAGACTCCTGGATTAATAAAATTCAATCAATTTCAGCATGTCTGTTTGCAACGTAATCAGTCATTTGTAACAGAGAAAAGGAGCAGTATGCTGATAAGCATATGGATTAAAAATCCAGCAAGAAATAAGGATATCTGGATAATATACAGAAGGAACTTAACCTCATAAAACATCCTTTTGCACGAAACACCTTACGACTTAATAAGCAAAACTTCTGTTTTTCCTAGGATTCCTAGGACGAAATTGCCCTGCTTGTGCTACACTGCACCAGAGCTTTATCTTGCATAACCGTAGTTCTCATCAATGAGAAAGTTTAAAATCACTTGGATGTTACATGGCTTAGTTATATCAAAATTGCATGCAAGCAATTAAAATTTTGAAAAAAGAGAACATATCTCTACACCCATAGACCTGAATCAGGCTCAGATTGATTCCAAACTCACCTCGCCGATAACCAAAGGGATCATCCCCTCTCAGAGATGACAAGTGTTAACCAGGGGTGTCAACCCACTCTCAGAGATGAAAAGTGTTGACCAGGGGCATGACCCCTCCTTCAGAGAGCTGTATCATGTAGCGGTGGCTGGTTAAATATGAAGCATGGACATGGAAAGGGGGAAATGGAACACAGTATGATACTAATAGGTCAACACAGAAAACTGATAAAAGTAGGACATGACGTGCATGCAAACAGAAACTATTATATCCACACCTCTATGTGCTATTGTTGTTTTATCCTCATATCTGGAGAACTTATCGAAGCCAAAGTAAAACACTTGAGTGTGTAGGAAGATTCTCCTAACTGTAACATACATGAAGAGATTGATACTACTCACCAGCAATTAGATAAAAAACATAGATTTCAGTATCCATATAACCCACATTAAGAAAAGTAAATGCAAATTTTGACAAAAAGACACAATAAGCCTAAGACATACTTAATAGCAAACTACAATAATAATAGCAACTACAAATACCATACGTGAATATAGGGAACAAGAAATTATAAGGAGGAATCACAATTTCAAAAAACAAAACAAACAATGAACTAAATATATAAATGATATTTATAACACCAACAGATAAGTTATCAACATAATAGAGTATACTATGTTATTTGAGCAACAAATCAGCTATGTTTCTAGATATTTGATGTAAAAGAAAGATACCATCAATGGATAATTATCCAATTCAATATGAATAAAAAGCACATTTAACATGTCATCCAAGCTCACTGTTACAAGTCTAAGAATAGCAAGAGATGAAACAGAAAAGAAAATATACCATCAATTTCAAACATAGATTTAGCCAGTGGCGAAGTCATAGCCGTACGAGCATTGGGAAAATCAGCACTTCCAACTTCCATTACTGGTTGTCCTGGATAAAACATGAGAGACAATGGATTGGGTGTCGACTGTGTTTGGATAAACAGGCTCCTCCTCTGTCCTGTGCATATAATGATCAGAGCAAAAGTAAGTCTTCTGCAGATTTCAGCAAGAGACAGTAGCTTCATCATATTTTACAACACACAATAACACAAGTGACATCAGCATAACATCAGGTTAAAGACTTAAGGTTGCAGATTCAGCGGTGACTATTCCAATCAGATAGTAAGGTTCCTGATGGATGCTAATGTTAGTTTCTTACACTTTGATTGTCATAGATCCCTGAAACTGATTAAAGAAAAGATAACAAAATGAAAAAGAATTGTTAAGAAAAACATGCAAAGAAGTTCCAAAGATAGAAGCATATACAATTAACCATGCAACTTAAATTTTAAAAGTAGTATGAGCATTCTCACTCCCGATAAGATGAAAATAAGTTACCCGAAACCTACATATGAGATTATTAATCAAACAGAGAAGCTGCGAGTAGTGTGTTGACCAATTAATTTACCTTCCTATTAAGCTAGCCGGTTCCTCAGGACCTGCCATATCACTACTTGTACTTATTAGGGGGAAGAAATAAGCCTTAACAGCTGCCTAATAAAGAGCTCATATACACACGAGGGATACCGATCAACCCAAAAGTACGGGCACTAATGTGATATGTCCTCGGACTGTCTTGCATCATCGTCGTATGACACCATTCACTAACAAATGAATGCGCAACATTATTATTGTCCTAATTACTTATAAGTAAATGCAACAAAAGTACCTTTTAAGCTTATTGACCAACACAATGATACCAAAGGCAATCAAGATGTTATGATAGCGGAAAATTTGGGAACAGAAGGCAATCTGACCTCCGAACCGAATCCACGGTGACGATGCCCAAGAATTGGATGGATTTCGAGAAAAGGGCCATTGATTCCGAAGAGGAAGAGGGATCGACGCAGAAGAGATTGCACGAAGAGAAGAATAGAGATAGCATCCGCTACTCTCCCTGGTCAAACTTGGATTAGGATTTGGAGTCCTACCCAAGAGATAGGTTATTGCAACCAGCCTTGCGGATCTCTTCATCCCCTTCTTCGTATAGGTTGTCCTGAGACCGATCTCCTGTTACCCAAATTTTGACGAACTCCAAACAAGAAAATAGGCAGGGCGAGATCGTATACCCGCTCCTTTGCGTCGCTCGACGCGGGCTTCCAAAAGAGCTGCGAATGCGGGCGAAGGGCAAGCGCCACCGAGGGGGAAAGGAGATCGGTGTAAGCCGAGGTAGAGACGGCACCGATGCCCTTGCTTGAGCAGAGGGGAAGCGTGGCGGCAACGACGGCGAGAGAGAGAGAGAGGTGGGTCGTTCTCCAGAGAGATAATAGAAAGACTTTTCCTCACCCGTTTATTGATTCCACATCGACGGGTGAACTTTTTCATTGGAAGAAAACTGGGCTCCACTAGACAATTTAACACGTGGCAGTTTTTTTCTCTTGAATCATTCACCAGGTACGATTGGGTCAGATAAACGTCTTCTTTGATCATTTGCAATCTTTCTTTCTCCCTTCGTCGTTGATATATATATATATATATATATATATATATATATATATGTATATATATATATATGTATATATATATATGTATATATATGTATATGTATATATATATGTATATGTATATATATATGTATATATATGTATATGTATATGTATATGTATATGTATATGTATATATATATATATGTATATGTATATGTATATGTATATGTATATGTATATGTATATGTATATGTATATGTATATATATGTATATATATGTATATATATATAAGCGTTTGAAAATACGACTTCCCAAAGATATAAATGTCAATTAAAGTTTTGACTCGAGCCAAATGATAATGAACTAACGGAGGTTGAGCACAACACAAATATGTTTTCCGTAAAATATTAAATAACTTGATTAATTAGAAATTCTAATACAGAATTTGTCTACGAGTTTATCTCAAACATAAATTTATAAGGATAAATAGCAAAGGGTAAATCCTCTAAAAAAATCTTTTTTATTTTTTTTATTTCGATTAGATCCTCTTTTTCATGAATTTTTACATGTCATTCCTTATTTCTTAAACAATAAAATTATTTTTTATATTTTAAATGATGAAATTGCCTTTAGCTTATGTTTCGTCTATCATCACTTCTACCCCGTTATCTTCGTTTTCCTTTTCTTTTTCCTTTGACTTATTCATCTTCGTCACTCCTATTATCTTTCTTTGTTATATTTATCACTCCTTTTGAAATACCTCGATTAGTTAAAAAAATTAAAATTAATTTATAAGAGTTTGGTGAGTATATTATTATTAACTTTAATTTAAATACTTTCATCAATCATTTGGGTTAAACAAAATTGATATGTCAATTAGCCTATCAAACTTAGATTGTAACTTTTGGTATTAGAGTTGATGGGCTATTCATGGATAGAATCAGAAAACTCATCATTGAGCTACGCTTCGAAGACGTCAAACCTTTAAGTGAAGAAAATTAAATTTAAATAAAATACTTAATAAGAGTATAGTAAATCTAATAAATCCGATCCGATTTCATCGGGATATATTTAATTAACTTTGATCGAAGAATAAAATATGATCCAAGTCAAAACCTTCAAAAAAAAAAATCATATTAGATTCGAATCTTTAATGATGATAGTATCTTTTAGATTCTTTCTTTAATCATACTCACACAAAATAGAATGAGAAATTTGAGATAAGACCTTATTTAGGATTTCTTCATCCGTGCGTTCAAAAGTTTCAGACAAAAAACATGAAAGGAATTGTATATGAAATATTAGATTGATGGAAATGTTCAAATTTCTAGATGGATATGGACATAGATTTTGATCGGGCTATTAATAACTCCAAAATGCTCAAAGTCGACCATGGAAAAAAGCGAAGCAATCTTGTTTATGTCCTTTTCAAAGCACAATTAGATATCTTATTGCAAGAGACATGTTTGAAAGAGAAGGAAAAGGAACAAAAAAAAAAAGAAATCACCATCATTCACATTGTACAAATGGACATATGTGGCAGGATTCAACTTGCCCATAGTTTCAAGGCAAACACATCATCTCAAACTAGTCTTATCTTCTCTTTTTCTTGTTCTTGAGATCTTTACTAAGTTGCATGAACCATCCAAATGGTAGCAATCCAATCTACAAAGTTACCATTGTTGGTAGACAAGAAAAACTGTTTGATCAATAGAAAGTGGAGGAAAATAATTAAATGGAGACAATATTCTTTTTCATTATTACTCAATGGAAATAAATCTAAAACTGTGATGATAAATGACAGCAAAATAAATCTAAAGAATAATTAAACACACATACCCTACACCATTACCTTTTTCTTTTGGTGCTGGACATGCTGAGAGAAGACCATGAAAGTATGAATTTGCTCTTAGTAAAAGCAAGAATAAGAATTATGAAGCATTTATTTGACTGATAATTTGGTAGATAAAATCCTTTTAGGATGTGAATGACTTGTTCATGTACATGTGATGGATGGATTGGGATCTCATCAGCCACAAAAATAATAGGATTAACCAGTCAACCATCTTCCAATCTTTATCAAGAGAGAATGATTCCTAACAAATACATACATACAAATTGTCACTTGGCCAGGGAAGGCAGTATTGGGGGCAGTTCCTTTCTCCCTATTCTTCCTACCCGTTTGTTTATCTACCTAACTAAATGAGATAGTTAGGATCCTTCTGATGTGGTTAATTGGGGCCCCACAATGTTTTGCAATCAAGAAGCGTGTAATTTGCTGGGTGAGTAGCGAACGGGTAAGTAGTTGTGCACGCAAGAGCTCCCCAAATCCTTCGGGCGCTTACAAATATTACATGAAACCCAATCGAGTGATCCCCAACATCCGCTCCCCTCTCGTTTCGAGCTCCCAGCATTCGAGACTCACATCCATGGCGATGCGGATACCTCCCTCGTAGATTCATCAGTGGAAGCTTCCCGGTTCCACCCCGAAGTCGCCACCTTTGGTGCCCCGATTCGGAGGAATGCGTCTCCGGATGTAAAGATGCGATCTTGGGCCAGAATGAGGGGCTCTTCCTGGGGTCCGTCGATCTAGCGGCGAGGATGAAGCGATCCCTCCGTTTGCCCTTCAGCTTTTTGATCCTCGTCGCTGTGTTTTCTGTCCTCAGCTTCCGGGCGGCGGTGCAGGACAGCAGGCGGCGCGAGCTGCGGCCGGGGGTGGCCCCTCCGGCCAACGCGACGCTTCTTAGGTTGGCGGCGGTGGAGTCTGGGGAGGCGGAGCTGCGGAAGGACGTCGACGACCTCCTCGACGGGACCTTCCCCTCTGGCCACCGTGGCGTGGCCGGGTGGCGGCTCCGGACCCACTTGGACTGGCGGCAGGAGAACCACCTGGAGGTGCTGCGTCGGAATGAGCCCCGGTTTCCCCACCGGCTCCGGGGCCCCAAGGACTACCGGGCCTTGCCCGATTTCCGCCGCCCCCTCCGCGACTGGTTCCGGCGCCGCCGGTTCCATCCCGGGGTCATGTCGGAGCTGGTCGAGCTCATCAAACGCCCCATCGATCGCCACCACGGCCGCCCCGACACCAAAACAGAGCGGTACGGCTCCTGCGCCGTGGTCGGCAACAGCGGGATCCTCCTGAACAACGACCACGGCGGCCTGATCGACGGCCACGACCTGGTGATCCGCCTCAACAACGCTCGCGTCGGCGGGTACAACCACAAGGTCGGATCAAAGACCGGCCTCTCCTTCGTCAACAGCAACATCCTCCACCTCTGCGCTCGAAGGCCGGGCTGCTTCTGTCATCCGTACGGCGAGGGCGTCCCCATCGTCATGTACATCTGCCAACCCGTCCATTTCCTCGACTACGCCGTGTGCAATTCGTCCCACAAGGCGCCGCTCCTCATCACGGACGTGCGGTTCGACATGCTCTGCGCCCGGATCGTGAAGTACTACTCTCTGAAGAGGTTCGTGGACACAACAGGGAAGCCGCCGGGGGAGTGGACGAAGGTCCACGACGAGAAGATGTTCCACTACTCGTCGGGGATGCAGGCGGTGATGCTGGCCTTGGGGATCTGCGACCAAGTCAGCGTCTTTGGCTTCGGGAAGTCGGCAGAGGCGAAGCACCATTACCACACGAATCAGAAGGCGGAGCTGGACTTGCATGATTACGAGGCGGAGTACGCCTTGTACAGGGACCTGGTGGAGCAGCCGCAGGTAATACCCTTCATCAAGGACTTTGGATTCAAGGTTCCTCCAGTAGTGTTCTACCATTGAACTGATTGCTTGGATCGAATAAGTTGCAATTCACCATTTTGCGATAGAAAAATCTTGCAAAAAGAAGGAAAAAAAGAACAAAGAATTGTTAGTCAGATTGTTTGGTAGATTTTCGATAGATTGTTGGTGAGTCGAAGATGTAGTTTGAGTTGCCATGTCTAATTTTCGATGTTGGATGTGCAAATAACTATGTTGATAAGGGTTTTGAGATTTACGTCACGTCGATTCTTTTTGTAAAAAAAGGAAACTTTGTCCCATATGATAGTTCTCCATTAGTTGATGAATTTGTCGATTGTGTTCGAAAAGCTGGATTGATTGAATGGGTCACACAAGAGATCTCTCTTGGCCAAGCACACATATAACTTGGTCCATAGTTCTGATATTGCATAAGGAATTCATGACTTGAGGGAAATGACTCTTCTTCAGCTCTCCGATAAGATCGGGGAGATTCAATGCTAATCATGTTAAGTTGTTTTCACTGCAGAATGTATATTGATTACAGCAAGCACCATATGTGAGCTGCTGCCATGGAATCTCAGTTTTAGTAGTGTTTTAGCAATGTAATTAAATTGATAGAGTTAGCAATCTAATTAGATTGGCTGTGTGTGACCTATCATGATATCAAGTAGCTGATAGCTTCATCAATGTTTCGCATTGTCGTTGACATGGCACACTATGCATCATTCCCATCACTTCTCTAGCTTGTTCTCCGACCTGTTGTTTCAGGAAGCAGCTCAGATGGGTTGGATTTTCTACAACGCACACAACAAATATTTTGCATCTTTTATGTCATCATTATTTATCCTTTTTTAGATTTTAGCAAATAGTTTATGCCATCTTTTATGTCATAAACTGCGACCAAGTCAGTAAATAGTTTACATAAAAGATGCATCTTGTATGTCTAATTAATAGTTTATCTGAACTGAGTATAATGAATAGTAGTTTAACCCAGTATCAATATTTACCACATTATGCTTTTGCAACGACTGAGCTTTCTTTCATAAGAAGAAAAGCTGTTGCAAAAATTCACAATAAGAACTCTTCTAGTGTAGCATTTCACTGGAAAATGGCTCATCTTGCTTTTATGCATTCAAAGCAACATGCTGTGTTGATTGTGCATTATGAGCACTGGATGGGCCGGTATCAGTTTCAATTCCATTGTCAAGGGTTCTGAAACAACTATTGTTCACTTTTGAAATTTGTCACTGCAAGATTTAGGTCATGTACTTGGGATCCATCATGGTTGTAGTAACTCAAGGAAATTGCTCTGTTGTGAATTCTTGTACTCCAAAAGAATTTGGGTTTTCTAGCACAAAAGTTGCCAAGCAACTATCTGAACTATCTGACTTTAAGAAGGCTTGCTCAAGAATTATATGCAGGTTAGTTCTTCTGATAAGGTTGATGCTAAACCAAAAAATGTCAGAAATTTTGATGTAAATATGGCACATACTATATAATGGGGGGGGAGCATTTATGCTCCTTGATCCATGATGTTAGTAGGCAGTTGTTTAGCCAGTTGAAAAAGAGAAGATGATTTTTTGTACACTTTATGTGGTTGGTTGATCTCTTTTTATGGTTGCCTTTTAGTTACTAAACTGATCTGTTTATTGTAAAATACTTGGAAGAAAGACAAACAGACAAGGAGAGCAAATATGTTATGTCTGTTGTTTTAGCTGCATAAATATGTTCTCTGGTGATCAAGAAATCACATTCCCAGAAACAACAACACTTACAAACGAACACAAAAAAAAAAAAAAATACCTTGTTGGTTTCATCATCCATCTGCGGTGGAACTCCTGTTGATTTCTGGTGCTATCCTGTATGAGGGTTGACACTCCAACCATGATACTGCTCCTGAATGGAAAAGAGATGAATTGAAGAGGAAACATGATGAATTGAAGAATACCCTACAGGAATATTCTATTCTAGGCTTGGGGTTTCTATTATTTTCTCTAGAAAAATTTGCACCATACCTTTGGTTTCCCAAAGATTGACAAAGGGATGCTTGGAAAGCCAGAAAAAAGCAACATTAGAAGAAACCGAGACCACATCTTTGAAATCAGTAAAACATTTCAAAGTCGCAACCAAAACTTACAAGCCCTCTTCTCCCTTTCTTTTTTTTCCCTTTTGACAAAAGAGAAAGCATGATGACATTGCTTTATTTAAATACAGAGAGCATGCAAAAAAAGCAATGCTCTCAATCGAAGTCGGAGTGCAATGGACCCACAAAATTCCCCTACTTGGTCTTAAGTTGACTTGATAACAGGTAATGGATCCAGTAAATTTATCGGGTCGGATATGAATCCTCGATCCTATATATATCTGATACCAATTAAATACCATTATGGATCGGATCGTGGATTATACCCGATAACATCCCTAATGCCACGCAACCCTATGGACCACGCCAGGTTTATGACAAAATAAACCTCTGTCGTGGGGCAAAGAAGAAATCCAGCTCACGACGCTCATTTAGTGTCCCACTTTACTCTTCCGAGCATCTTAATCACTAGCATGCGCTGAGGAAGAAGAAGGCTAGTGGAAGTGCAGACCAACTTGCTAGAGCTTCGGTGGGTGAAAAGATTCGTGTTGTACTTGGACCGATCTCGTCCTCTGAGCTGAGCTCTGACGGTAGTCTAAAGCTAAAGCTGTCTGTAAATTAATGAAGAATTCTTCGCTGGAACTAAAAAAAATTGCAGTCTTTGCAATTGTCGAGCCCGCCCAACCAACCATCATTATCATTTGGTTCTCCGGAAGCCCCCTACGGCTTTCTGTCTTCTCCTGCTTCTTCCCTTTGTTAATTAGGTTCTTTCACTGGAGGGATTAATCTATGAGTCGGCCATACACCTGTGTGTCTCTGTCGACACTCCTAAAAGATCAAAGGATGGCCACTCCAAAACGGCAAAATAAATAAATAAATAAATAAAAAGACAAAGAAAAAGAGTTGTGATTGTTGTTCACCCAACAACAAGTCTTGTGGCAGCTATTCTTCATTGACTGATCCGCTCGAGTCGTTCAATAATTTGCATGTGTTTTATCTTTCTAAACTTGGTTCTTTGCACCTGTGCCGCTACCTGCCAGAGTTCGATCGCAAGACATCTTTCCCCTTCTACCCAAGGATGTAGTAGTTCCACCCTTCATGGCACTTCCATCTCGCACACCCTCAGAAAATTTTGTAGATCATTTATCAAGTGTTGTACGTTCCGTCGGTCACGGTTACTATATATATATATATATATATATATATATATATATATATATATATATATGCTGAAAGAAGACACGACGAAGAGAAAGGGAACGCTGATATGGGTGTGTGTATATTACTTGGATGTGGCACAACTTTAATCCTACATACTCTCAAGTTATTCTCACCATGATATCTGATTTAGTGAAAAAGGATCCCAACTTATTCTGGTAACATTTCTAATCTCAATTCCAAGTTCTAGACAATTCTAGCACCGAAAGACACAACATTGCTAAGCTAACAATTTTAGGCCCCATAAGAGGGCAACAACATATTCACTGATATACAAAATGTAGTTGGCAAGTATATCCCAATAACAATTGTCACTGTCAAAGAAGGGAAAAAGGGAACCACTTAATGGGGGCTTCTAGTGCCAAGAAATATCTTCTACTTAAGCATCCGCAGGCGTGTTAGCAAACTGCTTTTCAGCTTCTACAATACACGAAACAACACGGAGAGTCATGTTATCTGAACAATTTTATACAAAGCAAGTGACACCATGTTGATTCAATTACTCAATTCAACATCTATGTGATATTTACAGTTGTAGCTCCTTCCATATCAATTTTCAGATTCATAATGATGATACCAAAATATGGATATTTCTCGTTTTTTTTTTTTTTTTGTATACTTATCTACCACTAGGTAATCTTTCAAAACGTGAACTGTGCAAATGTAACTGTGGTCTCATGAAATAATATCTCCACCAAATGGGTTATAGACCTCAGCAGTCACTATTGATCAGTGATGGTAACGATAAAATGGACTTACCTGACACCAGAATTTGCTCAATGCTGCCAACCCGAAGCTAAGGTGGAATTTGGCTTTAGCAACTTGGCCCTGTTAGAAATTAACATGTGAGTTTGTTTCGACATGAGAAAATTCTTCAATTGAAATACATGGATACGTTCTTCAGTCTCGATCACGGCTGACTCCACGTGGCAGTTTAGCTCTGAAAGAACCTTGATTATTTCACAAGGCACCGCCGGATTATGGGTCGTCTCTATGAGCATCACGCTGTTGACATTAACATCATTAAACAGGAGAACCCTGAGAATAGCCGTACGTGATAGGCAAACATTATTTGCACACATTATGGTTACATATTGTGCACGATGTCTAATCTACAGAACTGATTCCCATATATCATGCTGCAGTTTACGAGTGGGGGACTCTTTGACTCTTGAGAATATGACTAGGCAACTGGCTGTTTTACTACTAACTCTAATAGAGCAGAATTCCATTTTATTAGCAAACAAAATAAGACTGAATATTTCATGATTAGAATATCCAAGTAAAATGGATCTCTAATGGAGTAGAATTTCATGCTAATCAGCTCACAAAAGGGTTGCATATTTCATAATTGGAGGTAACCAAGTAGAACTGCATCTTATATGATCAATCCCCAAATGTTAAGAAATAACACCAACACAACGACAAAAAAATATAATCACAGGTACAGAGAAATGCAGAAGCAACAGGAAGAACACACATTATTATTCCTTTTCTTCCTTGGAGTTTGATCAGAATATTACACATAGCAGGTTATGTGCTTTTGTTTACAACACTTTTTCTTGGACCTAAACAGTCAGTGGCCAAAGGTTACAACACTATAAAAGAGGAGAGGTTTAGTCGCCTGGATATCTGACATCAACTGTGTGGTGATCGCTTGTAGGAGAACTAACGAGAGTAGATCTTATCTAAAACCTGAGAGCTACATGGTATCCTGAAAGCACTATCATGGAGGAAATAACCAGACATGAAGATATAGTCTTAAATGAAATGTTAGGTCTTTTATTTTTCTTAGAGAATATGGCATATTAAACTGAGAATTGATCCTACGCTTTGAAACTGATCTTTGACACTTTCAAGAGCAAAGAAAATTCACCACACATTTATTGGTGATATGAACCACTAGGTGCTGACAGAACAATGATAAAAAAAATTTAATGATAAAGATAACGAAAGGAAAGCAGCACACCTTGTCCTTGGTCCATTGTAGACAAAACGCAAAGATGTTGCAGAATCAGCATAGAGCTGTAAATAATAATATAAACTCAGTAGTCTCAGCCCGTTCCAAAGTGAATGCAACCTACCGAAAACATGCTAAAATTTGAAGGGTAGCCAGAGACATGAGATAAAGACTTCATTTGAAATACAATATGCTAATGGTGCATGATAGGGAACCCAAACCTCCCAACTTATGAACCTGGCAGCCAGAAATATATAAGTACACTTTAGAAACAACCTGGTTCATGCTAGAATTTAAGAAGAAGCCAATGAAGTAACTACAAGTATATTCAAGTATGGACTTCTAATGATTGTATTATAAAAATGTTGTAATAAGTTTTTCATCTTTTCATACATGAATAAGTTTTCAGGGTACATGAAAGATAATATATCTTTTTCTTTTTTCTTTTTTTTGACAGAAACTGAGACTATAGTCAGATGTACTAATATTTTCATGATAATGGTGATAGTTGGTTATGATGCCTGGAACTTGCAACCCGGAATGGTTCAAGGCCTGAATAGATTGGCGTGTCACAATATACAGTTAAGGAAATATCAGCCTTGGCAGAATTTAACCTTCTTGTTTCCAATATCCTCTGCAGTTCCCATTTGCTCACCAGATACCTAGATTAAGTATGTCAACATGAAGAAATAAATCACCATAAGACATTAAGTCAATTAGAATTTAAAGGAAAAAGAGCAATAAAAAAATCATATCATACTTTTGGATACTTCTGTAGTACATCAGTGGAGGCCATCTTGTTCTTAATGAGCTCACCAAGATACTCAACTTTGCATGGCCTACCAGTTACATTGAGACCATTTAACTTCGAATCCAAGAAATATACTTAAGGTGGGAAAATTGACAGTCCCAATATAAAAGAAGGATGCCCAGGCATAATTTATCGAAGAAAGAGTTTGATGATACGATTTAGAAATATACTAATCATTTTCTGCTTAAGCATTAATAACAGAATGCAAAAAAACTGATGGGCTCTGATGTCAATGCAAGTTTCAAACAATGAGAAAAGAAACTAAATTAAATATAAAGATTTTTCAATGGCTATCTACTGTCTTCTTTTTTTTTGAGTTGTTTTTTATGCATAACAGAAAACAATGCTTTCCATTGCACTGGAAAGTATCAAACTGATATTGTTATGTGGACAATTCAAGTTACTAGAGCACCTTAATTATCAAAGCAAATGATCAGCATATTTTTACTGAAAAATGCTTGGAAGTATGGCTCGTGGACATTCTTTTTCATAAAAGCCTCAAGATATCTACTGGTCTTTTATGAAGATATCTCCTACAAATATTGTCAGTAGAAATAGAATAAGCAAGTCACAAACTCATACTGATTAAACTAAAACGTTGGCATTTGTCCATGCTACATATTATGGTTATTGCATATGTTGTTACACCATTGTTTGAGCAACAAGAATCAGGTATGCAACCTAAGCAGCTTCCTTACATGTGACTGTATAGTATATGACGAATTCATCAAATACTCTTGAACCATTAAATGATGTTTTCATTTTGTGAAAGAAGGAAATATGAGGGAGCATCCAGCCAAAAAATGATCATGAAAGACTATAGGAGTTCAGAATAAGGTAGGCTGTGTACATGGTTGCAAATCTTTTGTATTCATCTTGCAAAGAAAGAGGAACATTAGCCTTTATTTGCACTGTGGTAGAAGTAATCAGATGATTATAGGAATATTCAAACTAATTACATGATCACTCACAATCTTGTAATAAACACTGATCTTAGTAAAATAGAAGCCTCGCACTCTACAGTTCCCTTAACCACAACAACTTCAAGATCCTTCAAAATCTCTAGCTGCAAGATCAAAAACTAGATATTAAGAACTCAGAATCAAGAGATCATGTTTAATGGACATTTCTGACCAGAGGAAGACCATCTATGTTCCCTTTTCCTCTGAAACCAGCTGAAAAACCAATAACAAATTATAATTGGCGTCCTAATCTCACCCCATAGACGTCAAAGGAATATTTCCAACTCTCAAACCAATTGACAAAACAACAGTTTAGAAACATGAAGCTTGATCTGGTTGCAATAAAATATATAATATACCAGTTTTGTCATATATGACTATATTAACTGCAATCAAGACTGCATCACATGAGTATAATGAAGTGATCTAGAAAGATACAAAGAAACCATGCACACAGGTGCACACATGGATGCATATAGTTACACACACAGGACCCAGAAGAAGCTGACTGAAAAGTGGAAATTTTGTTATTAGAACTACTATTTGCAGATCTGGCTCGTTTTGATAGGGAAACAGAAGAAATCTTTTGATGAACTTAGAAAGTTTCCTACAAGGATATCTTAATAAAGAAAAGGTCAATTGATTCTGTTGTGGGCATTTCAAATGAGCGAGTAGAGTTGAGACTAGTCTTTGTTTTTTGGGATTTTCTTTTATTTATTTATTTATTTATTTTTGGCTTCATCAAGGGGGCCAATTTGTTATGGTGGTTTCTCCACAGGCGACTAGGTCAAATTTCACAATCACCTCCTTTGTTTACATATTTATGTTTACATAAAAGATGCGTATAAGCTAATTAAGAGTGCTGCATACTCCATTCTTTCAGCACATACACTGAATATAAACAACATATCCAAAACCCAAGACCTTTCTATTTGCTTAAATCAATCAAGATATAGTGCTGCATCATCGATCACCTACCATTAAATCTTTGAGGAAAAAATATCAAAGCGTTCAGAAACTTAATGTCCAACTCTATTAGTCTATTATGTATTTGCAGTTGATAAAACAGAATATTCCTTCAAACCTAAATCCTCAGGCAGAAATTGACAAAACACAGACTACCTTCTCTTTGCTATTATAAGGAAACGGTTAACAGAAACAAAATAATCTGCAAAGAATGGATTCAAGGAAATGAAACCATGGTTTATGCATGATAAGAACAAAAGGGTAAGGAATCGCTTAACCAGGTCAAATAATGCCTTCATATGGTCCTCTGAAGCACAATGCACAAATGCTGAAAGATCTGAACCTTGCTTTAGCCAAACAGTCAGTGTATCACAATCCTCATCATACTGTTTTGATGGCTGACAGGAAACAATTTCTAACAGGGTCAGTAGAGAACAACAACGAAACACAGGGAATTCCGTCTCGTATAAAACCACATAATAGTTCTAACCATTTATAAATACATACAAGCTCCTTGATAGAAAACACATCCAAGATTTGATATTGAAAAGCTATTTGTCACCAAATTTGACAAATCAGCTAGGCATTTATATCCACTCTTGTACTAAATATCTTAACCATTGTGGTATCATGAAGCTGAATACAGAGCCTACGTCACACCCTCGCTACTCAAACTGTTAATTACTCATCTTGATTGGCATAATTACGAATGTGCAGAAATTATGAGCGGAAAGATCTCTATAATCAATAAAATATTCTGCTTAACAACTTTAAATGCAGAAAGCAGATATTGTTTTGATTTCACATATCACTATGTCATCAGCACAATTTTTCTACGACTGAACCCAAAACAATTGCTAAAGGAGCCTGTAGAAGAAAGTTTGCGGAGTTAACTTAAAACCCATTGCAGCAGAGTAATGTAGCTGATGAATCCATACCTTGGAGGAAAATCGCACCACATGAGAATACTGAGAACCAACCCTAACCACAGAAGGAGACTGTCATGCACGAGAACTCAAACAGTCTTTGTACCAAAAGAAATAAAACCCATCTAGTTAAACTCGAGACCTCTCAATTTGTCAAGACACGATATCAGAAGGCACAAGTTAATGTATCAAAAACTGGGATTTACATGATTACTAGAAGCATTATTCTTGTCATTCTTTCTTTCCTTCTGATGCTACAAATATAAACTCAGTTGTAGTGCAGACAAAAGGAGAAGCTAATTGCAATATTGCAAGACCAAATGCGTCGTCTTCATCTAAAATTTTCAAATGCGCCTCATATTGTGAGAAGAAAAAGTATTTAAACATTAAAAATAGAATTTTCAAGATGATCCACCTCGTTTATATATAGAAGGCACCATCATTTTGCTATTCTGCAACAGTATCCAGCCAGCAACACTATTTCAAATTCCAGTCAAGAATCACATGTCCACAACTGTGCTTGTCTATTCTTTCTCTGCCACGATGATATTGCTCTAGATTGCTACTTTCTAATCAAACAGAAGTTGACTAAAAAATTAAAAAAAACTACAAAACAACACCACAAATTTCTCCCAAATCCCCATAGACCAAACAGAATTCACAAAAAAAAGAAAAAAAAAAGATACAAATAAACATGAAAGATTCCGTAACTATCATTAAGACGAGCCTCGATTGCAATAACATGATCCGTGAAACAACAAACCAAATCTCATATAAGTTTAATCAATTACAATAAGCAAGATCATCACAGACCAAGAAAATCGAATATTAATACCATTCACTAAGCTAAAACGGTCGTGATCCATATACACAAGCACCTGGTTTCAACTTGCAGCTATAGAATAACTGGAATCTAGATGAACAGACCGAAAAGATGGACGAACCGAGACATTGAATCTTAACAACATTCAAGAACTAAACGATCGAGATCCGGACATACAATCAACACATCCCAAACTAAACCACAAAAGTCGCAGGAACCGCAGAACATGATCCAAAAGAATAAATTCCACGGATAAAATGCACGAACTAAGACAAGGCAAGGGAACTTACCGGCGCATCATTCCGAGGGGGTCGCGGCGGGACGAAGGGGATCCGTCGAGGAACAAGGGGCGCTCGAGGGTCTCGGAACGAGAAGGACAAAGGCGAATAAACCCTAGATCCGGAACCCTAAGTCGGTGGGAAACGAGAGAGAGCGGAGGAAGAGAAGAGGAGGAGACGCGAGGCAAAGCCATTACGTTCGTTAGAACCGCCGCGAGGGAGAGGCGGGGCAGGCCTTTTTATAAGCAAGTGAAGGGGATTCGCTGTTAAGTTTAGAACAGCGAGACTGGTTTGTAATAAATAAAAACCGTCCGATTACATTACGTGGCAAGATCGTTGGCTCGCATCTCATACTCCCTAAATGGGAATCTTAGGAAGTTGGTTTGATGGTATTTAAATATCTGATAGATGTTCAATGTGAAAATATTATTAAGTAAACAGTGATAATTAATCCAAGAAGCAAAATATGTGTCACATTATATATATATATATATATATATATATATATATATATATATATATATATATATATATAAAGGTGTTGGATAACTTATGCTTTAAATCAACTGTCTCTTTCTTATTCTTTGAAATGTATGGACTATAGTATGAACATTCCTTCTCTTTGCTTGATTGACAGTCACCCAATTACACTATTTTGCAGGGGAAAAAAAATTGCACTCATGAGGGTATTGAATTATCACTTCAAGAGAACAAAGACATCATAGAGCTGTGAATGAACTAACATCTTAAATTAAAAATTAGTAAAAAATTAGATTGATTACTAGCAGTGTCTTATTATTAATTTCGACTTAAGTATTTTGAGTATGAACAAATCATGACATTTATTCCAATGCAATTATAGAATAGTTTTCAGAATGTTGGTTTTCTTATTATTTTTATTAAGATGTTTTAATGAGAATCATATTATTGTATAATTGAAATGTCTTATATTTTTAAGTATATACGAGAATTGTATTGATCATTACTTAACTAAGAAAATTCTATTGGAATACTATGCCTACGAGACGTTTATATATGGTATTTATTGCATGATAAAATAATTTTACTTCAAACTAGCCAATAAATCTTGACAATAATTGATAGGCTGTGAAGAGAAAGAAACCTAATATGGTAGTCTTATTAATCACATAATCTATATACCTAATCATATATTAAGATTTTGGAAACTTAATTAGATTTTGATTAAAGTTATCGATGAATAGAAATGAGTATTAATCTTAAGAGAATTTTGATGGGAGAGACTCAAGTTAACTTTATCTAGATCCTCCGCTCTCGTTTATATAATGATATACTCATTTAATTTTCTCTAGATTCAAAGTTTATGAGTCAATAATAATATCGAATGGTATGTGACATTATTCTAGATAAATGATATTATGGTAAGAATAGTTATATTTTATAAATCTAACAAAAAAATATATATATAACTAATTTTGATTATTACAAGTTATCATCCATTTCAGAGAGAGGTTTTGGAATCGAATAGCGATGTTATGTTAGCAGAGATGGAGGAAAATGAGGACAATGACAGGAAGATAACACCACAAACAAACACGTGAAAATTAAGAGAAACACCTTTGTTGAGGAATAATTTAGAGTCCTATTTTTATCTTTCGGAACGTCCAAAATCCCCCCAAGAAGAAGATGAGGACAAGAAAGCGGTGGGCATGACGTTGAAGACGATGGCAAGAAAAAAGAACCCATACATCTCATGTTTTACTCAGTGGTGGCAACTCCCAATTAATCCTCTCATAATATTCCAAAGAAAAGAAAAAAGAACTCATCTAATTCTCGACGATGCAAGAGCAATTTACTTTTTTATTTAAAAAAATTTGATTAATTTAAGAATATTTATATTATGTAATAAATTATCAGTAATATTTATTCAGCAATGAGAAAATAAAAGTAAATGCAAAAAAATGGACAAAATTATCCTTTTGGTTTTTATACTTATACCAAAATATCGTTATTAAGATCAATAAAAAATGAACCAATTTAAAATTGAGTTCTTCTGTGTGACTCATTTTTGATGGTATAATTCCATCATCTATACGAGAAACCTTTATCCTAGGAGTATTCTTCATGAGCCATGAAGTTGAAAGGTTTTCATGTGGAAGTATTTTTGTTGAGTCAAAACTAGCTTACTAATTTTTTTATTATTTTATAAGATTAGTGTTAATGAACAAAAGTACCATGGCTAATGAGTCAGCACGGTTAGGCCCACCTGCCGACGTCGGGAACTTCTGGCGAAACAAGTGGGTTGATGAGGTGGCTGCGCCCCTCGAGCGTCTCGGGTGAGGGTTGAGGCGGTAAGATCAGCCGGGTCCTCGCTAGGGGTTAGCACTCCGAAGCCAGCCGACTTGAGCATTGTTTATGGCGAGATACGACCTCTCATCCCCGGGATAGTTGGCAATCTTCCTCGTGACGTGGGCGCCTCTTCGAGATGGGAGGTGCGGGCTGGCACTAGTCGGGTCCCGAACCGCTGGGCCACCCTCCTCTATGTATCAGGTGATGATTTCGGGATGAAGATACTCACAACTTGATGGCGATCGCCTCCCTGCAAAACGGCCCTCGTCGGGTGAGTCCCGACTTTGGCCCCTTTGACGAGCAAGTTAGATTGGTTCTGATTCTCCTCTCTTTTTTTCCTCCCCCCCTACGTGCAGGAATTGGTTGGGCCCTGGTCTGACATGGCCGTTGACTCTCGCGAGGGTGGGATAACCCCTCTGACGAGATGGCGTCTTCGGGAGTGTTTGAGCGGCGTCAGACAGCACTGCCTAATAGCAGACGTCACCGCCCCAAGCTCATGGGGTGGTCAGGTTGCACAGTTGCACCGTTGAAGCTTGACGTGGTGTGCACCTCGTAGTTCTGGTGGTGTACGGTGTTACATTCGTCGTTGTTAGTTTGCAACGTTCGATGGAGATTTATATAGGGTCAAAATACGCCCTATCAATTAATATCTTTCTATTCCTCTATTTTTGTTCCGTTATTATCAAGAAAAAAAAGTATTAGAAAAAAAAAAAAGAGAAGCTCTTGGACGCTCGCCATTAAGTAATAGTGTATGAGTTTGAGGTAACATGACAACACTTGCAAGGTAACATTTGAGGTGCATGCATGGGACATCAACTGGTGTCCTTTGTTGAAGTACAATAATTGAGAGACAGCCAACAATAATTGAGAGGCACCCAACACCAACTTCTTTTATCTTTTTACCTTGGAAATTGTCAATTAGCTTAACTGGTAAATATCTCAAATTATGAGATTGAATCACATCTTCACCACCTTATCCTTTAACAAAAAGAAAATCTCTACCTTTTCTCTCACAGTCAAAAATTCAAAAGAAAACATGTCCCCATGTCGTGTGTTCAATACTGATATCCACGCTTTGCATGATCCAAAATCCAAAAGAATGATGAATGACTGTTCGATGTAGATGTTGGAATCATAGGACAAGATATTTAGACAGTGGAAACACGTGCATGAACATGTGCACCAACAGGGGACACGTCTCCTCTTATCCACTTCTCCTATATAAGTGAGTAGTACGCCATGGATTAGTTGTGTGAAGGAAAGGAAGGAAGGAAGAGAGCAGCATCCTCGTGGTTCAATATGGCGAGCTTACCACCACTGAAACTAGCAGTCCTGTGCCTGTTGCTTGCACTCACCCGAAGACTGCGTGCCGAACCATGCATCGCAGTCTACTGGGGCCAAAACGGCTACGAGGGAGGCTTACGAGACGCCTGTGCCACCGGCTACTACAAGTACGTCCTCGTAGCCTTCCTCAACCAGTTCGGCAACGGCCAGACTCCACAGATGAACCTCGCCGGCCACTGTGACCCCAACAACGGCGGCTGCACTTTCCTGAGCAACGACATCCTCTCGTGCCAGAGGGATTACAATGTCCAGGTGATGCTCTCCTTGGGCGGTGCCATCGGCAGCTACCGCCTGGCGTCCAAGGAGGATGCCAGGGAGGTCGCCTACTACATCTATAACAGTTTCTTGGGCGGCTCTTCCTCCAACCGGCCCCTCGGGAACGCCGTGTTGGACGGCGTAGACTTCGACATCGAGGGAGGGAGCAGAGACCACTGGGACGACCTTGCTCGCTACTTGAAGGCCTACGATACGCCGGAGCGGAAAGTTTATCTCAGCGCGGCTCCACAGTGCCCCATTCCCGACTATTACCTTGAAACTGCGATCGACACCGGTCTCTTCGACTACCTGTTTGTGCAGTTCTACAACAACTACTGCCAGTACACGTCCAGCAACGCGGCCACCTTTGAACAGATATGGAACCAGTGGGTTTCCAAAAACGTAAGCAAGGTGTTCCTCGGACTCCCTGCTTCTCCACAGGCGGCTGGAAATGGCTTCGTCATACCCGACGATCTCATAAATAACGTTATTCCCATCGTCAAGCGCTCAGAGAAGTATGGAGGAATTATGCTATGGAGCAGATACTATGACGTTATCTATGGTTTCAGTCCTCGAGTAAAGAACTATGTGTGTCCCAATGACTTATCCTTCGCCTCGTCCATGAGGATTAAGCCGTTGACGATGATCTGAACTATGTCAGTGAGCTCGTCTACTTGTGAACCGGGACTACGTAAGCAACTAGGATGTCTCCTATGTACTACGTGTGGTGTTCTCCATCAGTAAAATAAAGATCGTGACATCCTCACTGTGTTCTCCATCAATAAAACAAGTCTTTGACGATGATCTGAACTATGTCAGCCAACTATTCTACTTCCTTGTGAACCCGAGAGGATGTCTCCTATGTACTCGTGTGGTGTTCTTCATCAATAAAACAAAGATGGTGAAATCCTTATCATAACTAATATTGTTTGATCACATTTTTCATCCGCCTTCAGACCAACATTTTCTTTTATTTCACATCATTTAGTTTCATTATTAATGATTGTGCTTTTATAGATCTCGAGACATGTCATGTTATAGATAAACTTGATGTCTAACTCTAGGAAGATGGATTCAAGGAAGTGAAACCATTGTTTATGCATGATAAGAACAAAAAGGTAAGGAATCACTTAACCAGGTCAAATAATAATGCCTTCGCATGGTCCTCTCAAGCATATTGCACAAATGCTGCAAGATCTGAACCTTGCTTTAGCCAAACAGTCGTTGTATCACAATCCTCATCAAACTGTTATGATGGCTGACAGGAGACATTTTCTGACGAGGTCGGTACCGACCGATAATGAAACACAGGTAATATTATCTTGTGTAAAACCGCGTAATAGTTCTAATCATTTGTTATGAAAAGATATAGCTTATGTTAGGTGCCATTTACATTAAGAATGAGGTCAAGAGGCGTTTTCCAACCCGATTGCCTCGACACCCAAATTACTAAACCAAGAAAGATAAATATGCTGATGAGCAATTAAAAAATAATCCTCAAGTAACTATGTTAAAAGTGAGACTAGTCGTAGAGGAATAGTTGAGGGGTGAAATATTTTGGGGAGGCAGCCTTAATCACCTTTAACGGTCTATTTTTGTACTTTTATCCATGTAAGTGATAATGAAAGAGGGCAGGTCCAAATATCCATGTAACTATCATATCCATGTAACTATTTTTGTACTTTTATACTTTTAGCCTTAATCATCTTTAACAAGCATATTCATTCAACTATCTATTTTAGACTTATGTCCACATATGCAGACCACACGAGGGCAGGTCTCGTCTCCCTTGTTCAAGCTTGATCACCATACAAATACCACATGTCTAATGATAATTCATCGTTGATATTCCCTTGTCATTTATCACTCCTAGAGAGATCTTTATTATATTATTAGACAACACCACGTACACACAGTACATGGATGACCGTAGATCTCAGGAACACATACGACACACTCATACCATAGTAGCATACGTGCGCAGTTCAAACCTTCATGAAGGGCCTCACAGTCATAGACAAGAGGGAGGCCATACGATCGGGACACACATGGTTCTTTACCTGAGGACTGAAGCCATTCATAACGTCGTGGTATCTGCTCCATAGCATAATTCCTCCATACTTCTTTGAGCGCTTGACGATGGGAAGAACGTTATCTATGAGCTCGTCGGGTGTGACGAACCCACTTCCAGCCGCCTGAGGAGAAGCAGGGAGGCCGAGGAACACCTTGCTTACGTTTGCAGAAACCCACTGGTTCCATATCTGTTCAAAGGTGGCCGCGTTGCCGGAGGAGTACTGGCAGTAGTTGTTGTAGAACTGCACCCACAGGTAGTCGAAGAGACCGGTGTCGATCGCAGGTTGAAGGAAATAGTCGGGCATGGGGCACTGTGGAGCCGCGCTCAGGTGAACTTTCTGCTCCGTCGTGCTGTAGGCCTTCAAGTAGCGAGCAAGGTCGTCCCAGTGGTCTCTGCTCCCTCCCTCGATGTCGAAGTCTACGCCGTCCAACACGGCGTTCCCGAGGGGCCGGTTGGAGGAAGAGCCGCCCAAGAAACTGTTATAGATGTAGTAGGCGACCTCCCTGGCATCCTCCTTGGACGCCAGGCGGTAGCTGCCGATGGCACCGCCCAAGGAGAGCATCACCTGGACATTGTAATCCCTCTGGCACGAGAGGATGTCGTTGCTCAGGAAAGTGCAGCCGCCGTTGTTGGGGTCACAGTGGCCGGCGAGGTTCATCTGTGGAATCTGGCCGTTGCCGAACTGGTTGAGGAAGGCTATGAGGACGTACTTGTAGTAGCCGGTGGCACAGGCTTCTCGTAAGCCTCCCTCGAAGCCGTTTTGGCCCCAGTAGACTGCAATGCATGGTTCGGCACGCAGTCTACCGGCGAGTGCAAGTAGCAGGCACGCTGCTAGTAGCAGCGACAACGCTGGTGATCGGATCGCCATGGTGAACCAGGAGGCTGTTGGTAAGGCAAGCTTGGGATGGTGTGTCATGAACAAGGCCATGGTAGTCCCTTATATAGGAACACAGAGATCAGATTGGTCCTCTATTCCTACACAAACAATGCGCTTGGATATCTCTAGAAAGAGCAAAGGTGGTGAGATATGGAATCAAGTTGACGGTTCACGTTCGTCCACCATTGCAGCAAATATTATACAGTCTACAAAGAAATGGATATTAGTCCTTCACTCAGTGGTAGATAGATAGATAATTTGTGAAGCCTGGCCACAGGATATGGCAAAGAAATGTTACATGTAGCACCCACCCAAATCATACAAAGCGTCAAAACACTTATGTCAGACAACAGGGAATAATTATCAGTGTTGCAGACCCGTCTTTAACTCGGACGACGACGACGACGACGACGACGAGAGGTCTCTAAAATGTGCTAGAAGAACGTCGAAGCAATATGAGAACACTGACAATGACAAATAGCATTAAAATCATGAAGCTATTTCCAATTATATATCTAAACCCAATGTTCCATGGACACCTCGAATAGCACCAACTGTTCTTGTGTTTGGTTCTTTTTGGATGTGAACTTCGTCGATGGTCCATCAAAAAACACCATCGAGTCTCAACATATAAAGATTGACTGATCGATTGTTGCTTCATAATATTGTGGAGAGAGGGTTAAAACAGCGAGATTTCTTTTTTTAGAACACAAAAGAATAGAAAGATAGAAATAAATAATAATAACTTGAAGATAATAATAGAAAAGAAATCATGTAATCGAGTGGCTTCGCACCACTCATGCGATGCACAGATTGCCACACATCCCAAGACTTGGATTTGGGACTCGCGAGTCGCCATCAAAACCACACCATCGAGTCTCAACAAGCATACCAAGATCAAACGATCATTGCCCAAAGGACCTCTGAGGTGTCACCACAAACTCCGTCGGTTCTCAAAGAGCATTCCATGTCTTGACGCTTTGTATGACTTGGGTGGGTGCTACACATAACATTTCTTTGGCGTATCTCGTGGGGCTCCACAAACTATCTATCTGTCTAATATTTGCGATGGTGGACGAACGTGAACCGTCAACTTCATTCCGAGCGCATGGTATGTGTAGGAACAGACGACCAACGTGATCCCTCCGTTCCATATAAACCTATGCACAAAGTCCCAAATCCCAAGTCTTGGAATCTGTGGTAATCCAAGCCGTGACCATATAAACCTATGCACGTCATAGTGTGTCTGTGGTTTCTTGATCTCCGTGTAAGTGTTCTTGGAGACCTCTTTTTCAGGATAGGAGATGAGGACCGTTCTTTGAGTCAATCGAGTCGCACTCGTAGATCACTTAGAATCGCATCGGTGTTCGTGATAACGTACGATGGATTTGTATCATCATCGTTAGATGAGTCGGCTTACAGGCCCTATAAAGTCACTATAATTCATTATCAAGTTCTTTAATCAATGATAATTTGTTAATAAAATAAATTTGATTAGTTTATAGATATTTTATGAGAAATCAATTTATTTTTGATTGAAGATTATAAATAAATCTTGATCGAGGATGAATCCCTACAAAAATTATACTTTATTAATAAAAATTATCATAAAAATAAATAATGAGAAAAATTATTACAAATCTTGCTGGTTTTTTATGGACCGTCCACAAAGTTCGCAATCCAAAGAGAACCTAACAAACGAAGATACAATAACACTTTTGGTGTTGTTGGAGGTGTGTCCAAGGAATCATATATATATATATATATATATATATATATATATATATATATATATATATATATATATATATATATATATATATATATATATATATATATATATATAATTGGACATAGCTTCATGATTTTATTGCTATTTGTTCTAGCGATGACGTGGGAGACATTAGTGACATCTAGACTGTGATGTGACAATAGGAGGATAAGATCACGGATTTATCGGAGTTACTTGTAGACTATATAATATTTGTTCTAAGGATGATTAATATGATATTTGCGATGGTTGACGGACGTGAACCGTCGAACTTGATTCCATATCTTACGATCTCTACTACTCTTTCTAGAGTTATCCAAGCGCAATGTGTGTGCGGGAACAGAGAGCCAGCCTCACCCCCAGTACCTATACAAGGGATTGCCATGGCCTTCCTTGTTCATGACACACCACCCCAAGCTCCTGGTTCCACATGGCGATCCGATCACTAGCGTCGACGCTGCTACTAGCAGCGTGCCTGCTACTAGCACTCACCGGAAGACTGCGTGCCGAACCATGCATCGCAGTCTACTGGGGCCAAAACGGCTACGAGGGAGGCTTACTAGAAGCCTGTGCCACCGGCAACTACAAGTACGTCCTCATAGCCTTCTTCAACCAGTTCGGCGGTAACCAAGAGCCGCAGCTGAACCTCGCCGGCCATTGTGACCCCAACACCAACGGCTGCACTTTCCTGAGCAACGACATCGTCTCGTGCCAGAGGGATTACAACGTCAAGGTGATGCTCTCCCTGGGCGGCGCCATCGGCAACTACCGCCTGGTGTCCAAGGAGGAAGCCAGGGAGGTCGCTCGCTACATCTACAACAGTTTCTTGGGCGGCTCTTCCTCCGACCGGCCCCTCGGGAACGCCGTGTTGGACGGCGTAGACTTCGACATCGAGGGAGGGAGCAGAGACCACTGGGACGACCTTGCTCGCTACTTGAAGGCCTACAGCACGCCGAAGCGGAAAGTTCACCTGAGCGCGGCTCCACAGTGCCCCGTGCCCGACCATTTCCTTCAACCTGCGATCGACACCGGTGTCTTCGACTACCTGTGGGTGCAGTTCTACAACAACTACTGCCAGTACTCCGACGACAACACGGCCACCTTTGAACAGATATGGAACCGATGGACTTCCATGAACGTAAGCAAGGTGTTCCTCGGACTCCCTGCTTCTCCTCAGGCGGCTGGAGGTGGCTTCGTTAGACCCGCCGAGCTCGTTACTCAAGTTCTTCCCATCGTGAAGAGGTCAGAAAAGTATGGAGGAATTATGCTGTGGAATAGATACCACGACGTTCTCTACGGCTACAGTTCCGACGTTAAGAACTATGTGTGCTCGGATCGTCTGTCCTCCATCTTGTCCATGCTGGTGAGGCCTTTCATGATGGTCTGAACTGCGTATGTGAAAACGGTATGGCGTTGGGTATGTAATCCGTATATGGTCTGTGTCTGTCTCATCGTATGTCTCCCATCCATGTCAACCGGAACTATGTAAGCTAACTGCGTTATCATGTAATCTATGCGTATGTCCTCTTCTCATAATATAATAAAGATCGTGTCAGTGAAGATCCATCCTCATCATACATATGTCCGCTCTTCTCCGGTGTTCTCATAAGACACCAATCGATATTATGTATTGATCACTGACAAAAATGAATAGCATTAAAATAATAAGACTACGACCGATTGCCTCCCAATCTTTTTGGGACACCTCAAAATCTTGTTGAATCTTCCGTTCTTTGTCCTTTTGGATTTTGGACTTACTATACTACTGCGGAAGAGACCATCGAAGGAACACCGTCGAGTCTCAGCAAACATCTCAAGCTTCCTCTTGTCAATTATCTTTTAGAATTTTTAATTAAAAAGGATTAGTTCCTTGAAAAAAGAAAATTCTGAGATTAAAAAAATCTACTTGTAAAAAATTAATTTTTTTTATAAATTAACAGTTTAATTATTTTATATATCTCACGGTTTGTTTTCGGAAGAAAAATATATTTAAGTATTCTCTAGATTTTTTTCTCATGCAGATGAGATTGAGTAAAAAACCATGCATGATTTACATGAGACATTGTACCAAGGATTTATATATATATTTTATAACATAAATCTTATGTTCATTACTTCTAAATTTATATTTTATTTATTTATTTTTGTTTTCTGAATATTAATGCGCGGTCTGATGTGTTTTAGCGTTTTCATTTGATGTATTAAATCTTATATGAGATAATTTTATAGTTTTCATTTAACTAATTTATAATATTTTAATAATATCATATTATTTTTATTGAGGTATTAAAATTACTATGAAACTATTGAAAACTACTACAAGTGATATCATATTATGATACTACTTTTAAGCTTGTAATTAGTTTGATTGAAGTTAAAAGTCTATTTGGAACATTTATATTCAAATATATTTTATAATATTTTTATTGTGATGGTCAAAGCACTATAATGAATCACTTTTTTATCCCTATTTGAGTGATGTTAATCTTAAACTATTATGAATACCTATTTGAATCATAGAATAATGATACATCAAATAGTTTCTATTTTTAACAATTTTATTAGGCTCATTTTATGATATTTTTAATAGCATTATAATATTTTTATTGATGTACTAAAAATATTACTATAATTGACATCATATATATTATTTATAGACTTGAAATTAATTTGATTAAAATTACGAGACCATTTATATCATTTTATAATATTTTTAAGTTATAATTATTTTATGAACGTATTATAATAAAATATTTTGATGATTATTCAAAATATGATTACGATTTGAAAACAATAAAACCAAATATACAACTCATGCATGCATGCACGTCACGTTCCAAATATTTTAGAGGCAACGGGCTCCGATCCCAAAAAGATAAGCACGAGAGTTACACCTCCCCAAATTCTTTACTCAATTAAGGATCCGATCGTCGCAAAACGATTAGAACGACAAACACGTGAAACATGAGATGCTTAGATGTTTGTGCTCACGCCTTTCGAATCCTCCACCCTTTGCAAAATCCAGTACGAAAGAAATTAATACCACGCAAAAATTGAGGCAAAAATAAATACAACTCATGCACGCGATCACCACTCACTAAGCCCTTTTGTTCGAGATAAATCAGAATCAGAGGCAAAGATAAACAGGAGCGGGGTTGTGGTCACACACCTCCCCAACTCCTTTCTTCAACGACAATTTATATGATACAAAAATTATTTTCTTCAAAAATAACTATGTTTTGATTTTTTTCTTTCTTTTATAATATTATTTTCTAATTTAAAATAATATATATATATAAAATATTCTTCATCGATCCATGGTAATTATTTTGCATAGTAATAACATTATTTCATCAAATTCTTTTAATTTGAATAATATCTAAAATGAATTTTTTTGTAATTTAATTTAAATAATTGATTTTTTAATAATAATATTTTTTTTATTGAGGTATTGGAAAACACTGTAAAATTATTGAAAAATGCCATAAGTGACATGATAATTTGTTTCTCTAATTGTCATCGCTGGTAGACCAGTATGATACTGTTTTTAGGCTTGTAATGAGTTTGATTGAGGTCAATAATCCATCTGAAATATTTATAATATTTTTAGATATATTTTATAGTATTTTTTTATTGTGATGATCAAAGCACTATAATATATCGATTTTTTTTATCCCCTATTTGAGTGATGTTAATTTTAAACTATTATAAATATCCATCCATTTAAATCATAGTATGATATCAAATACTTTCTATTATTAGGATTATTTATAATATTTAATATTTTTGTTGATGAACTAAAAATATTATAAAATTATTAAAAAAATATATATAAGTAACATCATATTTTATTTTTTTGGTTATCGTTACTCATATATTATTAAGATATTAAATTTTTAGACTTAAAATTGGGTTGATTAAATTTTTATAGTATTTTTATTATGATGGTGAAATTATTATAATAAATATTTTGATGATTAATTCAAAATATGAGTACGATTTGAAAATAATAAAAACACGAATACTTAGAAGAAAGAAAAAAAAAATAAAAGACAACTTGTGCCTCACGTTATATATATTTTAGAGCCAATCAACTACGGTCCCAAGAAGATACACACAAGACTGGTTGTGGTTCCACCTCCACCACACTCTTTCTTCACTATATAAGGGAGCCTCGGTGCCTTCTTTATCATCACACACTATCCCAAGCTTGCCTTCTTTTGGTTGTGTGTACGTAGAGCAACAGCCTCCTGGTTCGACATGGCGATCCGATCACCAGCATCGCCGCTGCTACTAGCAGCGTGCTTGCTACTTGCACTCGCCGGAAGACTGCGTGCCGAACCATGCATTGCAGTCTACTGGGGCCAAAACGGCAACGAGGGAGGCTTACGAGAAGCCTGTGCCACCGGCTACTACAAGTACGTCCTCATAGCCTTCCTCAACCAGTTCGGCGGCGGCCAGATTCCACAGATGAACCTCGCCGGCCACTGTGACCCCAACAGCGGCGGCTGCACTTTCCTGAGCAGCGACATCATCTCATGCCAGCAGGACTACAACGTCAAGGTGATGCTCTCCCTCGGCGGTGCCGTCGGCAACTACCGCCTGGTGTCCGAGGAGGATGCCGGGGAGGTCGCCGCCTACATCTGGGACTATTTCTTGGGCGGCTCATCCCCCAACCGGCCCCTCGGGGACGCCGTCTTGGATGGCGTAGACTTCGACATCGAGGGAGGGAGCCGAGACCACTGGGACGACCTTGCTCGCTTCTTGAGCGCCTACAGCACGCCGGCCCAGAAAGTTTACCTGAGCGCGGCGCCACAGTGCCCCATACCCGACTATTACCTTCAAACTGCGATCGACACCGGTCTCTTCGACTACCTGTGGGTGCAGTTCTACAACAACTACTGCCAGTACTCCCCCAGCACCGTTGGCACCTTTCTTCAGGTATGGAACCAGTGGACTTCCACGAGCGTCGGCAAGGTGTTCCTCGGACTCCCTGCTTCTCCTGCCGCAGCTGGAAGTGGCTACGTCGCACCTGATGACCTCATAAATGAGGTGCTTCCCCTCATCAACGGCACGGAGAAGTACGGAGGAATTATGCTATGGAGCAGATACTATGACGTGCTCAATAACTATAGTCCTCATGTGAAGGACTACGTGTGTCCTAATGATCTGTCCTTTACTTCGACTATGCGGATTAAGCCTTTGATGAAGGTTTGAACTGTATCAGTGAGCTAATCTGCTTCCTTGTTAATCGGGACTACGTATAATGTCTCTTATGTACTCGGTCTCCTACGTACTACGTGTAGTATTCTCTCCATCAATAAAATAAACATCTATGTTGGTGAGATCCTCATTTATTTTCATTACTAACGATTATGACAGTTATAGATATTGTTATATGTGGCATCTAATCAATGACAAGGTATTTAAAGTAGAGTTGTTTTTGGTTTACTCCTAATCCTTCTAATATGAGGTGCGGCACGGAAGCCCCCACAAACAGGACGGTGTCCTCATCCCACAAGCTCTCCAAACGGCCCAACTTCTGTCCTACTCCCACAGAATTCTTGTACATATCAGCAGGTTTCTGGCTATCTTTCTTCTTGCTATTTTGGCTCCTGAGATGCACATCTGGTGCTTCAGGTTCTCTCAGATTTTTGGGTTACTGCTTTCCAATCTGCTTTTTGGCCTGAAACACATCACCAGCGTTGCCGCTGCTACTTGCACTCACCGGAAGACTGCGTGCCCGCTGATACCCCGACGACGTTCTCTACGGCTACAGTTCTGAGGTTAAGAATTATGTGTGCCGGGATCGTCTGTCCTCCATCATGTCTATACTGGTGAGGCCTTTCATGATGGTCTGAACTGCGTATGTGAAAACCGTATGGCGTTGCGTATGTAATCCGTATATGGTCTGTGTCTGTCTCATCGTATGTCTCCCATCCATGTCAACCGGAACTATGTAAGCTAACTATGTATCATGTAATCTATGCATATGTCCTCTTCTCATAATGTAATAAAGATCATGTCAGTGAAGATCCTCGTCATACACATGTCCTCTTATCCGGTGTTCTCATAAGAGGCCAATCGATATTATGTATTGTTCACCCACAAAAATGAATAGCATTAAAAGAATGAAACTACGACCAATTACCTCCCAATCTTTTGGGGACACCTCAAAGAGCCTTACGAAGATATTGCTAGACTATAAAACATCGAAAAATATTTAACAAAAAAAAATTCAAACTATTTAACTGAGTGTGGACTTAAACCCAAAGCAAACATTTAGGTTTTTCTTGTGATGCATCTGACTTCAAAGCTCAGGTCCTTATTTATAGTTTAAACAGGAGATACCAAACTTGTTTTTCCTGATGTGGGACTATATAGGACTTGCTAAACTAACAAATCTCCACCTTGGCATGTCCCAACATTGACAATTAACAAAACTTGCTACACCTTCTTTATAAAAGCCCCAATGGGCAATCACCAACAATGAACACCAACCAAGTCTAAGCATTGCTTGAACTTGTAAACCGGAAGAGGCTTCGTAAGCATATCAGCTGGATTGTCCTTCGTATGAATTTTCTGAACAAGGACCTTTCCCTCAGCAATGATATCCCGAATAAAATGAAACTTCACATCGATGTGTTTCGTCCTCTCATGATACATCTGGTCTTTAGTCAAATGAATAGCACTTTGACTATCACAGTAAATTGTAGTAACACCTTGATGCAAATATAATTCGCCATACAAACCTCTTAACCACCTCTTAACCATAAGACTTCTTTGATCACCTCTGTCATTGCCATATATTCTGTCTCTGTAGTAGATAAACCCACGACATGTTGTAAGGAAGTTTTTCAACTAACTGTACAACCACCAATGCAAAATACATAGCCTGTCAAAGATCTTCGTTTATCAAGATCTGCAGCATAATCAGAGTCGACGAAACCAACCAAAGTGTCACGATTTTTTCCAAACTCCAAACAAGCATCTGAAGTCCCTCGCAAGTATCTGAGAATCCACTTCACAGCCTGCCAATGTGTTTTACCCGAGCAAGACATATATCTGCTAACCACACTGACTACTTGTGAAATATCTGGACGAGTACAAACCATTGCATACATAATACTGTCGATGACACTAGAATATGGAACTTGCATCATATATTCTTCCTCTTCAATTGACAGTGGTGACTGAGCAGCAGATAGCCGAAAATGGCTAGCAAGAGAAGTACTCACTAGCTTAGCGTTTTTCATGCCAAACCTCTCCAAGACTTTCTCGATGTAATTTTTCTGGGTCAGAAATAATTTTCCAACTCCTCGTTCTCTTTTGATCTCCATGCCAAGAATTTTCTTAGCTGCTCCCAAATATTTCATTTCAAATTCACTACTCAGCTACATTTTCAAAGTGTGAATTTCTGACAAATTCTTAGCTGCAATAAGCATGTCATCAACATAAAGTAACAAATATACAAAAGAGCCGTCAGTTAACTTCCGGAAGTAGACACAACTATAATACATCCTAGTGTAACAATGACTCAACATAAAAGAATCAAACCTCTTATACTACTGTCTTGGAGACTGCTTCAATCCGTACAAGGATTTCTTTAAAAACAAGCATGGTCTTCCTTACCGTCAACTTCAAATCCATGAGGTTGCTCCATGTAAATTTGTTCTTCAAGTTCACTATGTAAGAAAGCTGTCTTGACATCAAGTTGCTCCAATTTCAAATCATACATGACAACTAAAGCAAGCAAAACACGAATAGAGCTATGTTTAACAACAGGTAAAATACTTCATTAAAATCAGCACAATGTACCTGATTATAGTCCTTTGCAACCAATCGTGCTTTGTACCTTGCATCTTCAACCCCTGGAATACCTTCCTTCCTTTTGAAGACCCATTTGCATCTCACAATTTTCTTACCCAAAGGCAGCTTTACAAGATCCCAAGTTTTATTCTGATGGAGAGATTCAATTTCTTCATTCATCGCAATCAACCACTTAGCGGAATTTTTACAAAAAACTGTATTTGAGTAGGAAGTAGGTTCACCAACTTCACTTGTTTCTTCTGCAACAGATAAAGCATATGCAACCAAATTTGCATATCTTTGTGGTGGTCGAATATCTCTCTGTAGTCTATCCTTGGCTATGGAATATTGCTCTTCCTCTGAATCATCTTCGTCAGTAGACTCGAGACCATCTACTAGCATTTTTTCAGTAGAAGAGTTCGACTGAAAAGAATTTGAACTACCAATCTCAAGCTCTACCTGCTTTTGTACACTATCATTTGTACAAATAGTATATTTCTCTTTGGAAGATAACATAGATAATTCGTCAAAAGTAACATCTCTACTGATTATAAATTTTGGGGATTTGGGATCAGAACACCATAATCTGTATCATTTCACCCCAGAAGCATACCCAAGGAAAATGCACTTTTTAGCTCGAGGTTCTAATTTTCCTTCATTTACATGCATGTATGCTGGACACCCAAAAATTTTTAAATCAGAGTAATCAGCAGGAGTACCTGACCAAACTTCCTCCGGAGTTTTAATGTTAAGTGTTGCAGAAGGAGCGCGGTTGATAATGTAACATGCCATATTAATCGCCTCTGCCCAAAAGTCCTTTGTCAACCCTACATTTGAGATCATACACCTTGCTCTCTCTAAGAGTGTTCTGTTCATACATTTGACCACACCATTTTGCTGAGGTGTCAACCTAACAGTGCGATGCCAAACAATTCCTTCATTTTTGCAGAATTCATCAAAGTCACATTCACAAAATTTCATACCATTATCTGTTCGAAGCCACTTAATCTGTTTACCTGTTTGTTTCTCAATCAAAGCCTTCCATTGTTTAAAGGTTAGAAAAATATCATTTTTATGCTTCAGAAAATAAACCCAAACTTTCTTGGAATAATCGTCAATGAAAGTCAACATATACCTAGCACCACCCTTAGATTGAACACGAGCTGGACCCCAAAGGTCTGAATGAATATAGTCAAGAGTACCTTTCGTTTTGTGAACTGCCGGAGAATTGAAGCTGACTCTTTTCTGCTTTCCAAAAATGCAGTGTTTATAAAAATCCAATGGCCCAGTACTCTGTCCACAAAGCAAACCCCTTTTGCTTAATATGCTCAAACCTTTTTCGCTCATATGACCCAAACGCATATGCAAAAATTTGGTGATGTCAAAATCAGACAATGATGATGACGAGACTATAACTGAGCCTGTGACAGTAGTTCCCTACAGAATATACAAGCTACTAGACCTACAAGCTTTCGTAACAATAAGGGCACTTCTAGAAATTTTCATAACTCCACCTTCAGCTGTGTATTTACACCCAAGAACCTCTAGGGTGCATAAAGAGATGAGATTCTTTTTTAAATCAGGAACATGTCTAACATTAGTGAGCGTCCTCACAATACCATCATGCATTTTAATTCGAATTATGCCTTTACCAACAACATCACATGCGGCATTATTGCCCATCAAAACAATTTCACTATTACAAGATTCATATGTGGAAAACAAATCCCTATTGGGACACATGTGATAAGAACAACCCGAATCTAAAATCCATTCATTTTTAGACCTTGTCCTATCATCAGTAGCAAAGAAAATATTTCCAGCATTCTCATTAGCTGCTACACTAGCTTCAGCGGACTTAGTAGTTTTCTCAACACTTTTTCCCTTTTACTTTAATTTATTTTTTAATTTAAAGCAATCAGCCTATGCCCCATTTTATGACAATATCTGTACTCCAAATTTCTATGTCTGGATTTAGATCTAGATTTAGATCTACTACTATCAAATTCTCTTTTATCCATTCTACCCCTGACAATCAGACCCTCAGCCTGATTCCCTTTACTTTCGCCAGTGATATCCTTGTCTATCTACTCCTTTGATTTTAATGCAGATTTAATTTCCTGATACGAAATTATTTCTTTTCCATAAATCATAGTATCACGGAAATACTTGAAGGATTGGGGAAGAGAACACAAAAGCAACAGGGCCTTATCCTCGTCATCAATTTTTGCATATATATTCTCCAAATCCATAACTAAGGAATCGAACTTATCAAGATGTGAGAGTATAGATGTACCTTTAGTCATCCGAAGCATATACAAACTCTGCTTCAAGTAGAGACGATTCTCCACTGTCCTCTTAATATACAAGGCTTTAAGTTTGTCCCACATACTCTTAACCGTAATCTCCGTAGCTACCTCCCGTAAAACCTCATCAGAGAAATTTAGAATAATGCTGGATTGAGCCTTCTTATCTATACCCGTAAGATCTTCTTTTATCGTACCATTTGGAATGTTCTCTGCTCTCTGTAGTGCCAAATCAACTTCGTCTTGAACCAGAATGGCCTCCATCTTGAGTTGCCACATGCCGAAGTTGATATTTCTATCGAATTTCTCGACGACGATCTTTGTTATTGTCATCATTACCAAAAAATCCCGAAACCGGACTCTGATACCAGTTTGTTAAAGCTAGCCCCAGGATATTAACCTAAAAATGTAATTTAGCAATCCAAAAAAGATAATAAAGTAGAGAAGAAATAAAAGAGAGACAAGAACACCAAATTTATGTGGTTCGGTCAGTTGACCTACATCTACGGACGAAGGAGGAGCAAATCACTACTATAAAAGAGGAACAATTACAAATGCCTTAGGAAGATGTTCCTAAGTCATAAAACATCGAAAAATACTTAATAAGAAAAAACTCAAACTATAAGCTCAAACTATTTAACTGAGTGTGGACTTAAACCCAAAGCAAATACTTAGGTTTTTCTTCTGGTGCATCTGACTTCAAAGCCCAAGCCCTTATTTATAGTTTAAACAGGAGATACCATACTTATTTTTCATTATGTGGGACTATGTGAGACTTGCCAAACTAACACATAACACTAACGCTGTATAAAGGACATGTGAGTCACCATCAAAAGAACACCATCAGAGTATCAGCAAACATTTCAAGCTTCCTCTCGTCAATTATTTTTTATATTTTTTTATTAAAAACAGGTTTTGTGTTTGAAGGATCGTTGCTTGAGAAAAAATCTGAGCTTAAAAAATCTACTTATAAAATAATGTGCTGTGGGAGAAAAATATTTTTAAGCATCATCAAGAGTCTTTTCTCATATGAGATGGAGTAAAAATCATGCATGGTTTATACGAGACATTTACCAAGGATTTTTTTTAAATATATTTTATTATTATCATTATTATGATCCTAAACATATTATGGGGTGAATTAGTACTTTCAAAAAATTAAAATAATTTAAAAAATTTATTCGATCAAAATATGTTTGACTTTGAACGTAAGTAAAAATAGGGGCAACTAGATCAATAAGCAATAAAAATAAAAAGCGCACACTAGATTTATAGTAGTTTGATATATCCACTTGAGGTCATCGGCTTTCACTATCGATCTTCTTTCTAACGAGCGAAGATCAACTACTCTTATTATAACTCTTTCTCATTTTTAAAAGCTCAAGCGAGAATATTTACAATCCTCTTTTATAAAGAAATTCTCACACAAATTCCTTAGAACAATCTCTAAGCTTAAGCAAGAGGGGACTTAACTTTTTTTACATAATTTACACACTCCAAATTATAGGGTTTTTTTTTTCTTCTTACACCCAACAAGCATAAGTGATGTATTTATAAGTCTCAAATGACTTCAAAAATAAAATTAAAATTTTAAATCCCCGAGTTAAATTAGTGCATTCATGACACTTAGAAAAAAAATTAGTGCATTCATGCATTCATGATTTGGAAAACAATAAAAACCATGACACTTAGAAAAAAAAATTAAAATATACAACTCATGCATTCATGCATGCATGCACGTCACGTTCCAAATTTTTTAGGGGCAACCGACAAATGGTCCCAAAAAGAGTTAGGCCTCCCCAAATTGTTTATCGACTAAGGTACAAACTCGTGAACCACGAGATGCTTAGCATGTTTGTGCCGACGCCTTCCGAATCCTCCACCCATTCATTGCAGAATCCAATACAGAAGAAATCAACACCACGCAAATTTGAGACAAATAAATACAACTCATGTGGTTGTGATCACACCTCCCCAACTCCTTTCTTCAACGGTAATTTATATGATACAAAAAATTATTCTTTCTTCTTTTCTTTTTTTTTTTCTTTCAAAAACAACTGTGTTTTGTTTTTCTTTCTTAAAATTTATATTTTTATTTAAATAATATCTAAAATATTCTTCATCAATCCATTATGGTATTTTCAGCCCGTTCTTTTATCAATGCTTTTAGCATTTTTAGACATTATTTTAATTTGAATAATAGTGTTTTTATTTGGACTGATTTATATTTTTTTAATAATATTATATTATTATTTTATTAAGATATTAATTTTTTTTAATATAAAACTATTAAAAATATCATAAGTGATATTATATTGTGTCTCGTGGACTATTTTTAGACTTGTAATTGATTTGATTGAGGTTAGAAACTTATTTAGAACATTGACAGTACTTTTAAATATGTTTTATAGTATTTTTATTGTAGTGGTCAAAGCACTACATATAATATGTTGATTTTTTATTTTTATTTGAGTGATATTAACCTCAAACTCATAATTATAAAAACTTATTTGAATCTCAAATAGTTTGTAATATTTTTTGATTTTATTAGGATCATTTATGATATTTTTTAACAACTTTGCAATATCTTTGTTGATGTATTAAAAATATTATAAAATTATTTTAAAAATGACATTGTATTTTGTCTCTTTATTTGTCATTACTTATATATCATTACAATATCAAATTTTTAAGCTTAAAATTGATTTGATTAAGATTACGAGCCCATTTATATTATTTATAATATTTTTTAAGTATATTTTATAGTATTTTTATTATGATTATGAAAATATTTTAATAAATATTTTGATAATTATTCAAAATATGAGTACGATTTGAAATAATAAAAACATGAACGCTTTGAAAAACAAAAGACTAAAAATACAACTCATGCATCACTATATATTACAACTCATATATATATATATATATATATATATATATATATATATATATATATATATATAATACTGGTTGTGGTTCCCACCTCCCCGCACTCTTTATTTAATATATAAGGGAGCCTCGTGGCCGCCTTCATCATCACACACTATCCCAAGCTTGCCTTTGGATATAAGGCTGCGTCCGTAGAGCAGCAGCATCCTCCTGGTTCAACATGGCGATCCGATCACCAGCATCCCCGCCGCTGCTACTAGCAGCGTGCTTGCTGCTTGCACTCGCCGGAAGACTGCGTGCCGAACCATGCAATGCAGTCTACTGGGGCCAAAACGGCTACGAGGGAAGCTTACGAGAAGCCTGTGCCACCGGCTACTACAAGTACGTCCTCATAGCCTCCCTCAACCAGTTCGGCCACGGCAGGATTCCACGGATGAACCTCGCCGGCCACTGTGACCCCACCTTCGGAGGCTGCACTTTCCTGAGCAGCGACATCATCTCATGCCAGCAGGAATACAACGTCAAGGTGATGCTCTCCCTCGGCGGTGCCTACGGCAACTACCGCTTGGTGTCCAAGAAGGATGCCAGGAACGTCGCCACCTACATCTGGAACAGTTTCTTGGGCGGCTCATCCACCTTCCGGCCCCTCGGGAACGCCGCCTTGGATGGCATAGACTTCGACATCGAGGGAGGGAGCAGAGACCACTGGGACGACCTTGCTCGCTACTTGAAGGCCTACAGCACGCCGGAGCAGAAAGTTTACCTGAGCGCGGCGCCACAGTGCCCCATGCCCGACTATTACCTTCAAGCTGCAATCGACACCGGTCTCTTCGACTACCTGTGGGTGCAGTTCTACGACAACTACTGCGAGTTCTCCCCCGACAACGTTGGCACCTTTCGTCAGGTATGGAACCAGTGGACATCCACCAGCGTAAGCAAGGTGTTCCTGGGACTGCCTGCTTCTCCTGAGGCAGCTGGAAGTGGCTACGTCGCACCTGATGTCCTCATAAACGACGTTCTTCCCTTCGTCAAGAGTTCGACCAATTACGGGGGAGTTATGCTATGGAACAGATACGTTGACAAGATCAATGGGTATAGTCCTCTGGTGAATGACTCCGTGTGTCCTTTGACAATGGGGATTAAGCCATTGATGAAGAACGGAACTGTATCAGTGAACTAATCTGCTTCCTCGTTAATCGGGACTAAGTAAGCGACTACGTGAAATGTCTCCTATGGACTACGTGTGCTCTCCTGTGTACTACGTGTAATATTCTCCATCAATAAAATAAATATCTGTGTTGGTGAAATCCTCGTTATAAATAATATTGTTTGAACCTACTACGTGTAATTTAGGTAGGTCTCGCACAATCTTCCATCAAGAAGCGGGCATAATATCTTCTCACCTCCGCTCTACCACCCTTGCTTTCGATTGGACGCGATGGTCAATCTTGTGCGGGTCCCTCGTAGGCCTCCAGTTGAAGAGCGGGTAACAAGCAACCCGCGTTGGTAGTCCGGAAATCCGAAGACCGGTGTTTTCTTACCGACGGGCGAAGCACCCGAGAACTTACGCCGGCTTATGATTGGCCGCAACGGCTCTCTCGACGTGGGTCCCTTATCTGAATCAGACGAGTTATTTTTATTTTCCCGACGTGCTAAAAAAAGCCAACCCCACTTTGCTTTGTTTCGTCTGTCTTTCCTTTTTACCGACAACAAATAAACAAAATTAGACTTTTTGGGGATTTAATCCCTCTAAATTTCTATTTTTACAGCGGTAAATTATATCGAAATTACTTATATATGTGCACAAATGTTGACCAGTAACTAAAGCGAGGAGTATGTTTGAGGATTGCAATGCTGTGTAGGGATATAAATGGTATTTCGTGGGCTCAGGAAGTAAACAAAGGCGAGCCTCATTGATGCAGCGTTGATGTTGCGTTAAAAAGGGATCCAAGCAAACGCCGTCCCGCTCCTATTCCCACCACCCTCCACTTCTCCCTCCGCGCCTCCTCTATATTGGATTTAAGGGGGCTTTGAATTTGTGAGAGAGAGGAGGCGGCGGCGAGAAGGGCTGTGGTGAGTGGGAGATCTGGTGGGCGGCCGGTTGGGTTCGAAAGTTCGGAGGGATCAAAGCGTTGAGTTCTCGGTTCCTCTTTGGGTGTTTCTGCCTTCAGATTCAAGAGATTTGAGGTAGATCGACCGATGGTTTTACTTTTGTGTCTTTTTTTCGGGAGTATTATGTTTTGGCTTGTAAAGATTTGCCCTTTGATGCCGAAATGTTTGGCTTGAGCTCGCTATGATTGTTTTAATTAGCAACCCTAGGAGATGGTTTGAGGTAGTTCTAGAAAAGCCTTAAATTTTCGTCTCAGGAAGGTAAAGGTTTAAGCTCGGAGCTATTTATGTTGTTTCTGTTGATCTTTTTGTGGTTCTTTATGAAATCAAGAAAATAGAGGACAGATTCTCGAAAACCATGTAAAAAAAGCACCTGAGGGCGTGTCGGATCGGAAGAACCGAAGAGATCTACCACAAACCCCAAGCAGATGAAGTAGAATTCCACCTTGGGAACCCTAATTTTTGCTGCTTCGACTCGAACTATTTTGTCTTTTCTTCTTTTCCAGCGTCGCAATTAATGTTAGCTGGCGAGACGAGATGGGGACGGGCTCAAGAAAACTGATGGTTAAGATCCAGCAATGTTTCCTGTAATATCAATTTCACCACTATGTTTCTTTAATATCGCTTAGGGAGAAAGGGTAAACATGTAATTTAAGCAGCTGTATGGTTGTGATTGGTTGGTATGTGTGAGGCTTGGAATGGTAGTTCATCACAACCTGCAGATGTATTACTAATATTCCGCTTTTATCAATTCTTTTATTTCTATTGCAGAATGTATTACTATCAAAGCATCTATCTTGCATCAAAGTCATGATAAGATAGGAGAAGAAAGACATCCATTGATCATATTAAAATAAGATCAATTGATCATACTACTAAAGCATCTATCTTGCATCAAAGTCATAGATGTTCACTTAAGATATTTTACTTTACCTTAGCTTGTAGGATTTAATAGTGGTTCCCTCTATACCTGCTAGTATACCATCAAATCTTTTGTAAAGTCAAATTTATTCATCATAAGGTAATGTTTTGTTTTCTGGATGAAAGGGTATATTGGAAAAGATAGCTTCATAAATTAACTAAACAAATCATTGTAGTTATTTTTAAGTGTTAAACATTTTGTGTTTAGAAAAACCCATTTTATACAAATGCTCAGTTGTCTATTCCGTGTTAAATGCTTTTAGTTGATTGTAAAGCTTGACATAGAATGCCTTCACATGAAATTTATTATCTGAACTTGGGTATGCATTCCAACTTATTGTCTCGGCATCTGTCGCAGTGCCACAATCATGAAGGGGCAGTGTGGGTCCACTAAGTCTGATCGCAGCAAATTATCCAAATTTACAAAACTGAATTTGTTTCATCAGTATTATCAAGTTTAGGTATTTTGTAAGGAGATTGCCTATCTTTAGTATGCCAATGCCCAATGTGACTTTTGTTTCAATTGTTTCTTGGTTTATTGACAAGTCATTAAAAACATCGTTGCTGCTCTAATTGTTTGAAGAATCCTCTATGAAATGTTTGTAAGTGGATGGAATCTGAAAGAATATAATTACAGAATGTCAACTAACCTGCAAAGATATAAAATGAAGCTCTTTGTTCATGTAATTTAAGCAGCTGTATGGTTGTGATTGGTTGGTATGTGTGAGGCTTGGAATGGTAGTTCATCACAACCTGCAGATGTATTACTATCAAAGCATCTATCTTGCATCAAAGTCATAGATGTTCACTTAAGATATTTTACTTTACCTTAGCTTGTAGGATTTAATAGTGGTTCCCTCTATACCTGCTAGTATACCATCAAATCTTTTGTAAAGTCAAATTTATTCATCATAAGGTAATGTTTTGAGCTTGATTGTAACGCTTGACATAGACTGCCTTCACATGAAATTTATTATCTGAACTTGGGTATGCATTCCAACTTATTGTCTCGGCATCTGTCGCAGTGCCACAATCATGAAGGGGCAGTGTGGGTCCACTAAGTCTGATCGCAGCAAATTATCCAAATTTACAAACCTGAATTTGTTTCATCAGTATTATCAAGTTTAGTATTTTGTAAGGAGATTGCCTATCTTTAGTATGCCAATGCCAATGGGACTTTTGTTTCAATGTTTCTTGGTTATTGACAAGTCATTAAAAACATCGTTGCTGCTCTAATTGTTTGAAGAATCCTCTATGAATGTTTTGTAAGTGGATGGAATCTGAAAGAATATAATTACAGAATGTCAACTAACCTGCAAAGATATAAAATGAAGCTCTTTGTTCATGTAATTTAAAGGGTTTGCCTGTTCTTATCCCCTCATTTTGTGTGTGTAGTAGGTAGCAATGTGTTGGGCTCCCACTTCAGTGCTTCTTCACAGTCAATCATGTTTTCCAATCTCTTTCTATGGTTCAGAAAATCTCTAGGCTAAATGCAAATTTGACCTGAAAACAAGCTATTGCAATTCTTCCATCTTCTGACTATATCCATATAAATGATAGTGATAATAATCGATGTATCTTATAATTCTTTTATTTGTGGTGTGCGCTATCCATTATTTATTTGTTTGGTGCTTTACCTACTTCATTTGCATATCTTTTTTAGATCTTTTTTGTGAAATAGTAATTTCTGTATGCATAAACCAAATTTCTGGTTTCATTTTAATTAAATACAGAATAACTTGCCTATGCTTGATTATCACCATTTTTTAACTTGAATATGGGAAGCTTTCTTTACATACTGCTTTATTCATTTGAGTGTTTCATTTGGTTGTTGGCCACTACTGAATGAAAAATTTTAGCTGAAAGCGAGAAGTGGCACAACCATCGCTGCTGCCACCACTTCTTATGAGTCACTCCTAAAGATAAATGTCCTTAGAGATACATATAATATTTTTTTATTTCAATATTTGTCTGTCCAGTTATTTTAACTTGAGGACATTCTTCTGTTTCTGGTCTTAGGAAGTGTCTTCCTGCTTCCAGTTTGGATCTGTTACAACTGGAATTATCTGCTGAGTGGAACATCTGTCAAATGGAAGAACAATTTATTCTCCGTGTTCCCCCATCTGTAGCAGAACGAATTGAACGCCTTTTGAATGAGAATGCCTCCTCTTCGTTAGATGGCTCACTGGATGTATCCTTTTCAGGTAATTTTTAAGTATGATTACTTGAAAATATCCTTGTGATAAACCTGCTAGAGGCTCCATTTATCATAGATGAATTTTGGTATTCTACAACTTGGAGGAATCTTCTTGTTAAATGAAGTGCACTTGTGTGATTTCAAATTAAGAGTCATGACATGTTAATAAGGTATTGTTGATTGGGATAGGGAGGTTATTTATGCAAAAGCTGATAAACAGTAAGGTGAGGAATGTTATGGTCACACTTAATTTTCAAAAGGCTCTGTCTTGTATAACTTGCTTTGACACATTAATTTTTAGAGTTTCGCAACCAGTAAAACTTATAAGCTATTGAGGACTATAATAGCTTGAGGGGATGTAACTTATTTTCTTTCAGAAGATTTTGCATGAAAGATAATAAGGTTAAGTGAAATTAACTAGACAGTGAGGCTAGAAACTGTTTCAAGGTAGAGGGGGGAAGATCGTTGCAAGTGAGAGTATGCTCAGGATCTATTTGATATTTAAATGATTCCATTTCTTTTCATATTGCTAGCCACATAATAGCCACTCAGCATTTCTTGTTGCCAGGTAGCATTTTATCATCAATGATTCAGTATTCCATTAGATTTGTAGTCTCGTGTTACATAATAAATTTAGCCTGGTTTCATTTTTGAGCTTTCAACACAGTAATGCACATGTTGTCTCTTTGGCGTACTGATTTCCTTGCACTATGTTCGAAGCTGCATGTTCTTGTATAATAGTGGTGCTTCAGTTCATCTCATCATTTGTTGTTTCTTTTAGGAGTATTAGTTTTATTTTTATTTTATGTAGAGGATGGACGAAGTGGTACATTTATGATAGGCGATGAGAGGTTTCCTGCCTCCCTCTTGGATCTTCCCTGCATAGTGGAATCCTATAAAACCTACGATGATAATGTGTTGATCAAAACAGCTGATGTCGGCCAGGTAACTAGACCGTTTATTTCTTGACAAAGTTGAGGTATTAATACCACAACTTGAGGTTGTAAACAGATGATCATGGTAAGAGACGAAGGCGATGCTGCTGTTGAAGGGGTTGAATACAAGCATGGACTTACTCCTCCAATGAGAGATGCTCGTAGACGGCGATTCCGGAGGGAACCTGATCTAAATGTTGTTGTCTTGACTGTATACTACTTTTTCCTTGTTTTTGTTCTTTCTGTTCTCTTTCTTATATCTATTCCTACATCTTTTTGCGTGAACAGCCGGAGGTTGTGCAACGGGTTGAGAAAGATCTACTGAACATTATGTCTGGTGGGACAGTAGAAAATATCCTTGTCACACTTTTGCAAACTTACCATTGGGTTTCTTTCTATTAAAAGTAGCATCAACAAATCCATTCCTAATCATCTATAAGAATCAATTCCTATGGCTTAATGTCCTTGATCATAGTCTTTAAACTGTAATGTCAATCAAGATGTTTCTAGTTTCCTTCAAATTGTTTCATCTTTGTTGCATACTGACCTTCTCTGCATTAGAAGTTCTTGTGTATGTATTATTTCTGTGTTTGTTCCTTGACCGTTTGGTAGGTTTACATGTCGAAACAGTCGTGCCGGAGGCAGGCGGTCAGCGCAAAAAGAATGCTCCGGTGGCTGCTCCAAAGCCAGATGAAGTGCAAGTGAAGAGTGCTGGAGGTGAACCCGAAAGAAGTGATTCTGATGATTCTTTGGAACCTGAAAGCTAGTGCATTAGAAACAGACGGCGTCTCTGGAACTTTGGATGGTGACATAGTCTGAGTTTGATGGATCTTGATGTAGCTGGGAAATATGATGCATGGTTTCTGATGTTCCAAACGTATTGTTACCCAAACAAGGTTTTGACATGCCAGTGTCAAAATCCTTTTTGCGTGAGACATGCCATTTAAGCCTTGATATGTGGTGCCTCTTTGGTTACAATAATACCTGTGACAAATCTGGTGGAAGTCTCATTCTAATCCTTTCCCTCTATATAGGTTTTCAGAAATTTTTGTTGCTTAAGATGAGGAATGTTCAGTTATTGGAGGATTAATAATTAGTGGTGATTACTAAATATGAATAATAATTGTTATTTCTTATTATAATTTTGTGGTGGCTTCAGATTGAATTGATTTAATGTTATGTGGTGCCTCTTATTATTGGAGGATTTAATGTTTTTAATAATATTAAGAAAAGTATTATAATGTTACATAAAAAAAAATCGTAATTGATAATCATTTAATTCGACGGATCCATTTATCCTAAGAACCGATTAGGGAAAGAAAGAAAGAAAGAAATTAATTAATTAAGATTATTGAATCAAAAAATGCATTTGAAATTAGATACAGAAGAGATATTAGAAAATAAAGAAGCAGTGCACAATTACTTTAGAAATAAAGGAATTGGAAGGATAAAAGCGGTATTTTAAGTAAATACTGAACTACCATTCCAACCCCACCACCATGCGGTCACCAACAAACGGCCGCTTAAACTACAAGCGTACCCTTTTTCCCTACCCGAGATTTTAAAGAAACAGAAGGTAAAATTGATATTATAATAAACTTTGAGGGTTCTTTACCATCAAGTTTTCTTGCTTCAGCCCGTCCCCATCCCGTCTCCTCCCCAGCATTAATTGCGACGCTCGAACGGAAGAGGACAAAATCCTTCGAGCCGAAGCAACAAAAAATAGGGTTCCCGAGGTGTGATTCTACTTCATCTGCTTGGGGTTTGTGGTAGATCTCTTCGGTTCTTCCGATCCGACACGCGTTTTTTTTTTCTTTGGTTTTCGAGAATCCGTCTTCTAATTTCAAGTTCTTGTTTCCCGAAGAGTTTGGAGTTCTTGCGAGATCGTGGTCATCGCTGTGCGATTCGTTATGTTTTCTTCCAGTTTGCGGGTTTTCTATGATGGATCACGACTTTCTGTGATGGCTTCTGATGTAAAATACAAATTTAGGCTGATCAATGTACTCCGAGGCAATTTTAGTTCTTGTTTGATCGGGTCGAATTCTTTTCCGGCTGATCTCTGATTCATTTGAATCTATGCGTGGAATTTCTTGATTTTCTGATTTGATCGAGCCCAAACTTGTGATTTTTACCCATCTTTATCTCCGATTGTAAAGGGCTTTGAGGAAATCGCTGGTGTCGGTCATATTGGGGATTTTGCTTTGGAGCCATGAGCAAGCAGCCGCTGATATATAGTTTTGTGGCCAAAGGCGCTGTGGTGCTTGCCGAGCACACTACATTTTCTGGGAATTTCAGTACTATTGCTGTCCAGTGCTTGCAGAAGTTGCCTCGAAATAGCAACAAATTCACTTACTCATGCGATGGTCATACATTCAACTTTCTGCTTGATAAAGAGTTTGGTATGGTTATTGATCTGGTGAATTTGTTTTCATGTATGTTCCATAGCATTTTCTACTTTTTCGGATTGACTTCTTTCCTTGTAGTGTTCCTTGTGGTAGCCGATGAAGCTGTTGGGAGGAGTGTACCATTTGTGTTTCTGGAGCGAGTTAAGGAAGATTTCATGCAGCGTTATGGAGCAATCATTGATGGTGGAGGTCCTCACCCACTTGCTGATGAGGATGAGGATGATGATCTTTTTGAAGATAGGTTCAGCATTGCTTACAATCTTGATCGTGAATTTGGGTATGTGAAGAATTTCGCACCTGAGATTTTAAAGGACTTCAAATGGCTTGTAACTGATTGCTTATTTGTTTGAGCAGCCCCAGGCTCAAGGAGCACATGCAGTATTGCATAAATCATCCAGAAGAAATGAGCAAGCTCTCCAAGTTGAGAGCTCAAATTACTGAGGTCAAAGGAATAATGATGGACAATATTGAGAAGGTATGTGGATTGATGTTCATTTTACCAGCAAATCCTCAGATGCATTGTTGTGCCTACGCGAATTGCCTTTATTTAGGTAGTGAACATTCTTGTCTTTTGTTATGCTAAAAAGGGCACTATATGTAATACCAGTCTATCTTAACACTCTGAGATTATGTGAAAATGGCATGATCTGCTACTTTGTGTCAAAACTTCCCATCTTTTTGTTATCCTTATGAATTAGGAACTATTGAAGGTACCATATCCATAACAATTTTGGGACATCACAGGTATCTGATGTGGAATATTTTAGGGTTAGCTAGCTAGAGCTAGAGTGGAGGTAAGAATCTGTTGAATAGGCATCTGGGAGCATGTTTAGTTAGTACTGTGGTGAGGGACACACACCATCTTGTTACCAGCCCTGTGTTAATTTAGTGTTTCCATCAGTTCCGACTAAAATGTGTTACCTTTATCCCCTTGAATGTGTAATATGCTCCAAACGGAGCAGGAGGACGTTACCAGAAGCTTCATCATGACATCACCTGTCAAAAATTTTGGCTTTACCGGGTTATTCTCCTTATCATATGAAGATTTGGTTGTCTGCAACAAGTATCTCACTAGCAAGCTTTTGTTTGCCTGCAAGTGGTCACTTGAAACATGTGTGCGTGCAATTAAACCCACCATTCAGCAAGTGGACGTCTGATCTAAGATATTTCATGTCGCACTTGCAAGCTGCGTTGCAACCCACCATTCTTCAATTTTGTGGATTAAAAATATGATTCTTTTTCTTTCACTGACTGGTGCTTTCCCAAAAGACAATGTTTCCAATACCATTCTTCTATACAATTATCTGCTGATAGATGATCTATATATGTCATTTGATGCATTCTTCATATCAAACTGCATAATTATTCTTTCATGCTTTTACTTGCTGACTGACAAGATAAAAGCAACTCCTTATCCCTTGTGTCTCATATCAAGGAGGTTATGCAACAATTTTCTTTTATGGAATTTCTTTGTGGAATTTTAATCCAGACATTGAAAGCTTGCATAAAATCAGACCCAGACCATCTGGTTTATTGAAACTACACCTGAACACTGGTCCACATTTGGCTAGTGTCACAATACAAGAATACGAGGCTACTAAGTACACCCAGAAAAATTTTGTTAATGTAAGTAAACCACGAGAAACATAATGACTTTGTTAGGCTTTTCAAAACTAGTTGATAATGACTTTGTTAGGCTTTTCAAAACTAGTTGAGAAGGGATTTCAGGTATAAAAAGCGCACGCTAGTGCATGAGGCTCCTACCATTGCAGGAATATGGGTATGGTCAATGTATACAACTTTATGTACAAGCATATGGTATGATATCTTAAATGCTTAATAATAATTTCAGGGCCTATTAGTTTGTGTAAGTGAATAGTAAAATGCACATTTTGAGTACGATCCATCTTGGTGAAGATTGTTATATCCTTGAGGACCTTGATGAATCATGGCTTTATTATCTAGGAAACTCAGTTTTGTTAAAGTTGACAAAGTAATTTTATGCTTAACAATGGTGCATGCTTAGCCAATGAAGAACTTTTATATATTGTATTTTATTTAAATTTTGCATTTTAAGAATTAAGTCAGTGCTTATAGGTAAAGTAAGTAAGTTGGTGGTGACATACCTGAAGGTATTTTTTCAATATTATCTGTCCATATTTCCTTGTAAACTAGAAATCCATCTTCCACAAGTTATGAGTAACCTAAAGTCCCCTATTCTTCCTGCTATGCTGCTAATCAGGATTTATTTATCCTCCTCTATTTGATCAAGCTGTCATAGATGTTCACTGAAGATATTTTACTTTACTTTAGCTTGTAGGATTTAATAGTGGTTCCCTCTATGCCTGCTAGCTAGAGTATACCATCAAATCATTTGTGAAGTCAAATTTATTCATCATAAGGTAATGTTTTGTTTTCTGGATGAAAGGGTCTATTGGAAAAGATAGCTTCATAAATTAACTAAACAAATCATTGTAGTTATTTTTAAGTGTTAAACATTTTGTGTTGAAAAAAACCCATTTTATACAAATGCTCAGTTGTCTAGTCCGTGTTAAATGCTTTTAGTTGCTTGTAAAGCTTGACATAGAATGCCTTCCCATGAAATTTATTATCTGAACTCGGGTACACATTCCAACTTATTGTCTCAGCAGTGCCACAATCATGATGGGGTAGTGTGGGTCCACTGAATCTGATCACAGCAAATTATCCAAATTTACAAAACTGAATTTGTTTCATTAGTATTATCAAGTTTTGGGATATTGTAAGGAGACTGCCTATCTCTAGTATGCCAATACCCAATGTGACTTTTGTTTCAATTGTTTCTTGGTTTAGGTTTATTGACGTGCCATTAAAAACATAATCGCTGCTCTAATTGTTTGAAGAATCCTCTATGAAATGTTTCTAAGAGGATGGAATCTGAAAGAATGTTAACTAACCTGCAAAGATGTAAAATGAAGCTCTTTGTTCATGTAATTTAAAGGGTTTGCCTGTTCTTATCCCCTCATTTTGTGTGTGTAGTAGGTAGCAATGTGTTGGACTCCCACTTCAGTGCTTCTTCACAGTCAATCATGTTTTCCAATCTTCTTTCTATGGTTCAGAAAATCTCTAGGCCAAATGCAAATTTGACCTGAAAACAAGCTATTGCAATTCTTCCATCTTCTGGCTATATCCATATAAATGATAGTGATGATAATCAATGTATTGTATAATTTTATTTTCTTCTAATGTTTCTATGTGCAATGAAAGTGAAAACTAAATAAATTTCTATGTCGTATAGGTTCTTGATCGTGGAGAGAAAATTGAACTCTTGGTGGACAAGACTGAAAGTTTGCAGTTTCAGGTACTTTTGTTTGGGAAAGAACAATAGAAAATTTGACAGTGCTGTAATTTTCTGGAAATGATGATCCAAAAGTCTCTTTTTTGTTTTTTTATTATTTATGTTTCAGGCGGACAGCTTCCAGAGGCAGGGCAGGCAACTCCGGAGGAAGATGTGGCTGCAGAATATCAGATTCAAACTGATCGTGGCTGGCACTCTCATTGCACTCATACTCATCATTTGGTTGAGAGCCTGCGGAGGGTTTAAGTGCTAATGGGTCTGACTGATCCTTTGGTTGGTGGCTTGCGAAAGTGAGAATATGATCCATCCATCTGTCTGTTGGATATAGCGAATGCTGCTACTATGTTGTGCATGTGATGTCCATTAATTAGCTTTGTTGATATGTTGGCTACCTACACTACACTACACTACACAGATATTACTGAAACTTGGGTTCATTGTGCACTAAACACAGTGAAGTGGCAGTACTCTTTTTTTTAAAAGTAATTTCGTCTACTTTGTCGTTCAACAACATCGCTGCTGTACTGTGATGCTATAAGTTGAGGTTTGGTCGATCATATATCGAGATATATGATCGAGTTCTTTTGGTTGATTAGTCGCTAGGGTACTGTGGCACACTGTTGATTTCTGCAATATCAGTTGATTTGCGGAGCTGAACAGTTGTTTGTTTTTATGTTTTAAGTTTGCATGAAGCCAAAGAATGATTTGTTTGTTTTACGTTTTGAAGTTTGCATGAAGAAGCCGAGAATGATGGATTAAATTGTTTGTGTTTATGTTCAAGTTTGCATGAAGCCAAGAATGACGTATTAAAATAGTTGATGTGGAAGCGCCCCCCATAACACAAACTTGCAGATGAAGATGTCTGGCACACTGTATGTATGGTTCTGAATTGCTCTTCGTGCCACATGGGTACCAGGTGGGGGAGGGGAGGAGTTTCACATCCGTCGTTCTAATAAATTCATACTAGCAACGAAAAAACATATAATAATAAGAATCACTGTTGAACACAATTATGACTATACGATAAAACTAAAGTCCATAACATCCAACAAAAACTTATGTAGTCTATTGCCAATGGAGAAATAAGATGACACCTAACATCCAGGCTCGGCAACGATGTTCTATCCATCAACAATTTACTTAATCTTCTTCTTCGGCCTCAGCTGCAAAAAATAACAAGAAATCCATCAAAAACCAATATATATTTTTTAATATATATGCACTAATCATGGACACCTATGATAACAAATAATGGCATGGTTCCAAGTTCACAATATTCGAAAGATGGATGTGGGATGTGTCCAAAATGACATGACAGAGATATCCCGACATACCCCCCATCTCCCCCAAATAAAAAATAAAAAAAAAAGACAACACTCGCTAAAAAAATATAATTCTATCAAAAAATCCACAATAATTATTCACAAAAAACATATTACTTTGATAAAGCATCTGACCAAATCCAACAAGCATATTCGACTTGTATTTGATATGAATATGACAAACAAATTGAATTACCTTTACTCATAAATGATAGCTAAGTTGGCTGATTAACCACAAATTACAACAAGATCATAGAAGCTCACCTCCCAAATATGGCCGATACTGAAAAGATTGAGAGTCTTTTAACAAGAATACTAAAATACACGGATGGATATAATAAACCACCTGATTGCTATGACCACACTTCTTCTTGCGGCAATTAACAGCTCTCGGATGCAATCTTGCATAGCATCTGCAAATAGAAAAAGAACTCTGTAAAATTCAGGGCCTGCAAACTGTGGGATATGAGAGTATGTTCAACTAATAACTAGTATCATGTTGGACGGGGAACAAAACCGTTGCAACTCCAAATCCATATTTGATATACAAACATGATCAACATAATAATTATAGCGGATTGACAAATACTACGTAAAACCAAGAATAAGCTTCTTAATAAACATGATCAAAGTTTACTGGTTCATTGACTTACAGAACCATACTTATAACAAAGGATAACACAAAGGACTACAACTGCAGCCAGGTAGATAATACATCAAATTTATGAATTATAAAAAAAGAAAACAAGACTAATCCAAGAAAAAAATGATTAAAAAGATCAAAGCCACAAAAAAGCATAAATATGCCACAAATAAAGAGTTGGAATCTTCAAGTTAATGATCAGGAAATAAAAAAAGCTGTTCTTTGATATCTTAATTGATAAAAGGCATATATTTTGATGTTAATTGGCAGGTCAGAATTCTAATATGCCTCAATAGTTGAGCACATGAGAAAACTTCCATTCGCACATCTAATTGATTCATCATGCCTGCCATATTAAGCTTCATACAATGCACTAGTAAAGGTAAAAATAACTCTGCCGTTAAAAATAATTAGTTGCCAATTGAATAAAAAACAACAATAACTGTGTCTAAAAGAGAAAGGAAATCAGTTTCCCAGCAAAGTTGAACAAAAAAGAAACACTGAAGCCAGAACAGCAACATGAATTTAAGATTAAAAAGTGTTGCAACCTTGAAATAACCAGTAGTTTTATACCTTAATTTTAAAAAATACTTTGATATTATTTGGCAGGTCAGAATTCTAATATGCCTCAAAAGTTGAGCACATGATAAAAGTCTCATTCGCACATCTAATTGATTCATCGTGCCTGCCATACTAAGCTTCATACAAAGCACTAGTAAAGGTAAAAATAACTGCCTATAAAAATAGTTAGTTGTCAGTTAAATAAACAACAACAACAACTGTGTCTAAAAGAGAAGGGAAATCGGTTTCACAACAAAGTTAAAACAAAAAACAAAAAAGAAACACTGAATCCAGAACAACAACATGAATTTAAGATAAAAAAAGGTTGCAACCTTGAAATAAGCAGTAGTTTTATACCTTAATTAAGAAAATACTTTGATATTATTTGGCAGGTCAGAATTCTAATATGCCTCAAAAGGTGAGCACATGAGAACTTCTATTCGCACATCTAATTGATTCATCACGCCTGCCATATTAAGCTTCATACAAAGCACTAGTAAAGGCAGATAGCAAGCATGAGCATATAATAATTGTTAGTTTCCAGTTAGAAAAAAAGCACAATAACTCTGTTTAAAAGGGAAGCGGAATCAGAAAAATGAAACATTCCAAACAACAGACAAGTTGGAAGAAATGAGTTACACCATCCAGACATCCAATTCTAATAAGAATTCTCTTTGTAAAAGAAATGTGGTAATCATAATCTTACGACAAAGTATAATCACAAAAACCATGGCACCCAAGTCCAATTTTAAACCAGTAAAGCTTTATAAATTACGGTCACAGAATTCTCTAATGTATTCCATAAAAAAGTATGGTCATCTTAAGAACCAGACAAATTTTAAACCAGTAATTTTAAACCAGTAAAGCTTTATAAATTTGTTTATCCGATGACATCAAGGAGTAAAAGAGGATATTTAGTAAAACTAGCATCAAAAATAAGAAAGGAACAACTAACTCTGTCATTGTTATTCGAAACAAAAAATGCTTTGCATTTGTGTGCTTCTTAAAGCTAAATGGAATTTAAAAAATCATTTGCAAGAGTATGGGTGTTTGTACACTATGGAGAATCACCACAAGCATCACCCAATCACCAAAACCCTAAAAGCACATCACTCTTTGGAATATTCCCAATCTTATGCTAAAATAACTTCATGTCGTGTTTGACCCATGATGATCTCGGCAGTAGAGCCAATGCAAGGTGAACAAAACCCGTCCAAAAGATACTAGATTGTACGTGTTTCACATAACTTGTTTGCTTATGAGAAGCACATTATGCAAACAGATTAAGGGACAGAAAATGATAATCCAAATGAAAGTCAATAAAGCACAAATAGATTACGGATGACAGTTTAAAAAGAGATTAAAAGAGGAAGATGAACATACTTTCTGCAAATCATCTTTTCCTGGTTGTATTTCCTGGCTAAAGCCATAAGCGAGGGCTCGATAATCCCGCCCCTCAGCCTCAGCACCAGATGCAGCGTCGACTCTGTTACAACACCACAAGAATCGAAATCGCGCATCAAATTTCAAGATTACCATCCCAAAGGAACCACAAATTGCAGAATCTCGTAACAAATCAAAACAAAATGGAGAAAAGAACGGTTGGTGCAATCAGGGACCTTTCTGGATGTTATAGTCGGCGAGGGTTCTTCCATCCTCGAGCTGCTTCCCCGCAAAGATCAGCCGCTGCTGGTCCGGCGGAATCCCTAATGATCATACAATAAAACGACAGCGACGCCCCATAAGTAATGAGAAATAGAGAGATCAATCCAACCGACTTAAAGAAGAGGAGATCGATCGATCGAAAGCCGACAGCACCTTCCTTGTCCTGGATCTTGGCCTTGACATTGTCGATGGTGTCGCTGCTCTCGACCTCGAGGGTTATGGTCTTCCCCGTTAGGGTTTTCACAAAGATCTGCATCTTAGCCGACGTCCCTCGCGCCGCGTGTTAGTGGAGACACCTCCCCCACGAGCGCCTTTTATAGGACTCCTCGACTGGTAGGGTTATCATCATGCAGCATAATTACCAAATTACCTTTATTGGGCTGCATTGAGATCCAATCGAGGCCCAGCCCAATCCTAAGGCCCATTTCCGCCATCTTCATCGTTTTCTATTCCATTTCTTCTTCTATGGAAAATGTCTTTAAAAGCTTTTGATAATTAAATGGACCTCAATCTTTCTTCTTCCTCAACAGCTCATATTATCTTTTTTGTGCAGAAAGAATGGAATGATGGAAACAGTACGAAGTTGTTAATCCTTGTTGATTGCTTTAAAGGGTTTGTGGAAGAGAGCTTTAAGGTAATGCTCGATTTCGATACATGTAGCGAAGAAGCTTATGTGAACAACCTCAAACAAGGTTTGAATTCTCAGAACAAAGAGGCAACAGATATGGCATCATGCAAAAGGCAGACCACAAGATTAATCCGAGGTGAAGCGTTCCGGTTCTCAGATCCTCGCGATCTCCACAGATGTCTGGAGGGCCTGAAGGAGGCTTCTCATGATTCGGGGCTCCCCCGGCGGCACTTGATCCTTCATTGGTCCGTTCCTTGTGGCTCGGAAGACGGGGCCGGAGCCGTCGGTGGCGGGAACAACCAGGCAGTCGATGTACGCGCACACCTCCGTCTTCCCGTCCTCGACCTTAATGAAGCCCAGTCTGGCTCCACCTGCCACCTTGTCCACCTGTTTCCACTCCACAACACTGTCAGTGAGCAGATCACGAAGCTGCCGAGGAGAATGAGATTCTGGAGCGTTAGGTTTCTTGCGGAGGAAATCGACAGACCTTGAGAGGAACAGGAAGTGGTAGATTGGCGCCTTGACACAAACTGTTTGCCCACTGCACACCCGACGACAGTTCATCACGAAGCAAGCACCGTTAACATCCACTGGCAACATCACGAAGTAAGCTGTTTACCTGGAAGAGAAGGGTCTCGAATCGAGCGATGTCGGTGTCAGGTGGCAGCTTCATCGTCCCCAGGGAAACTCCGTCGTCATCGGCTTGTACGATGCCGTCGTTCTTCGACGAAGCTCGCAGTGGCGAGATGGCTGCTTCCACCGCCCTCCTCTGGAGCTTTGTTGAGCTGAAGCCGAAGAGAGGAAGAGCAGCGGCGGGGGTGACTCGGGGGGTGGAGGAGCAGCAGAATGGTCTCGACGGGATCAGCTGGAATCTGAAGTGAAGCAACTTCGCCGCAGCAGTCGCCATGTCTTCTGACAGGAGAATGTACGGTGTCGGGTGTTGCTGTTCATAACTTCTGTTGAGCCACACGATGGGGGCTGCCACCGGATAAGGAGTGGGGAGTCATGTGGACCGAGCTTCAGATGATCATTTTTGTGGACTGACCTATAAGAAGAGACTTGGGTAGGTATAAAGAACATAGTGCAGAGTATGGCAGACCTACTAAATCATCATGGAAATGCAGCAGCATGTTTATTCAATATAATTTTAAGTTAAAGCAATTTGTTCTATGCCGTAAGAGGCTTGAAAGAAACGAGGAAGAACGCCATTTGTTCAAGCATTTGTTTCTACCTAAATTTTGCTTCCCAAAAAAGATGAAATTTGATGTAGAAAGAGATGTTGTAACACTGCCACTGCATTTAACTCGTACATCCCAAGAAGGATCTACTGATGTAGAAAAGCCTAAGCATTTTGAGCCGCCTAGTTCTCAACTTAAGTCAATTTATCTTATCAAATCAGATCATGATAAATGATATCTAACTTAGTATCGAGCATCAAACGAGATACGAGTAGAAAAAAGTAATTCATAAATCGAGATAGAAGAACATCACGACATATATCATGTTAGGACTTGATCGGAAATTACGTTAGTCCACGTGAAGACATCAAGCCCAAGTCTCATAAGGATTTAATGTTTTTACCTGTAACACTCCTCTCTGATGAAAACAAACCACTGGTTCTTGCTAACACCTGTTTTACTGAAAAGCAAGATCAAGCCCATCCAACAGAATATGCAAGTCCAATGGTTACCGAATCATAACATCCGACGTACTTAATTGTTTCTTGACACAACTAACACAAGATTCTTACACATCTTAGCTCGCTCTTTTCTCAAACAGCAGAGTGGAAGTTTTTGGCTTGTACTGCCACACACAAGCAAAGTTGTACCTGAGTAGCTAAAGATAGAAATATTGGTTTATGCAAAATGGCAACAAAGCTCAAGGAAATAATTGCTTTTACTAATTAGTACCTCTTTAATTGTGACATTTCAATCCTCGACTATCGTTCGCAGAATCTTCACATCGTGTATCGGCCTGAATCAGCAGAAAGCAACGAGGATATAAGATATAACCAGCCAAAGAATATATAAGAAAAAGGAGCACAATAGATGTAAACCTGGGGTTGGATTAAAATTGTGGAAAAATGCAACAAATATCAACAGCCAAAGATTCAGTTATATGATAGATATTACTATCATAAACAACTATGGATAATCCAAGTTTCAAATTTGATATCTAGATACCTTATTTTGTAGCTTCATTTGAACTAGTTACTTGTGCAATTCCAATAAGAAGCTCGTCGAGCTAAAAAATTTGACACCAAACAACATGATTCTAGTTTAAAGTGAATTAATATAATGACACCGGTATTTGGCTTGTGCAAATAAAACCGAACCCAAGAATATTAGTTTATATTTCATCAACCAGCTCAAACAAAATTGTGAAGACAAACATCCCCATGGGTTATGGGCTATTTTGTTGGCATATTTAGTTGATGCATCAAATTCTTTGTTAAGTAAAAGATAGAGCTGGTCAGACTCTATTCACATAAAGCTTGGTACAGAGTAAGCGTCACAGCTAGGTACTTTGCAGAAGCAGCCATCAGAAACTTATACATTTCTGAAGCATATTTTTATGCAAAATCCAGCACATCTACATCTGCAAAGTGTATTTTTTTTCTTATCTCAATTTAAAGAAAAACATGTGTAAAATCCTGCAACATTTTCAGCCATGCTAGTTCGTTTCACACTTCATAGTTCAGAAAAAATTAACTTCTTTGAAGAAACAGGATACTTAGACTAAACATTATGTGGTTGATCTTTAAGTTGTTTTGAATACCTTATCTTTCGGATTATTGATTTTGCATGCTAAAACATGTGCATTAGAGATGCACATATATGCTAACATATACAGTATACCATACTGTACACTTCATGACTTACCTATCATTGTTGTCAGTTTGCACACTTCCAAGACGTTTAATAACCTCCATCCCGCTGCAAACTCTTCCAAAAATGGTGTGTTTTCCTGTGGGAAGTCATATCACAACCATATCAAATTCTTAACATAGTAATATAACTACAATTCCAATGCTCACTTTTGATGACTGAATGATAAAAGAAGGTTGAGAGAAAGTAAGAATAGGATTAAGAATATATGAATATAAAAGCACAGGGATCTGGCAGATCATCGGGCAGACATTCAGGAGCTGAGATTTGTAATTAGGTCTTTATGGCAAACAGTAAACAGTCGTTATCTACACATGCCATAGCCAAAAGTGTTCAAAACAGTAAACAGAAATCAAAATTACTCTTTTACATGAAATATGGTATTCAACTGAAAAAGTATAAAACTTTATGACCAAGTCTAAAGGACCTAAGGCAGCATTGAGAAATTAGGGACAACATCCACAACCTATATGATGTTTAATGCCATAAAGATTGGTCGCATCTCATTTTGGAATGTTATCACTTTACTATGTATTGCTAAGCATGAGAGATAGTTTCAAAGGTCAGTAAGAGTTGCCCAATAGTTTCTTGTAGCAGTGAAGAACTGATAATTTATGAGGTAATGTCAAATTAAAGCTCCCTCTGAAGTTAGTGAAGATGTCATCATATATAAAAGTTATCTAGGTGCTGATAATTTTTATTATCTGTTTCTTATATACAGACTAGTCATTTTGTAAATTGCAATATCATATGGAAAGAATGGTTGTTGTAACTTCGGTTAAGGACAACACATTTTCTTCTTCCTTCCACTTAAGATTATTTCATATTCTTCTTCGGAGCATACTTCATAGAATTCCTTGTTTCTGTACATTCTTAGCAGTTGACTGCACTCACTATCATCTTTTTGGCAATTTTCTTTCGGATCCTACTCTATTCCAGTATGATAGGACAGAGCTAATCTAAAACTGTTATGAACTAACAACCAAAAAAGTGGTAATCTGCAACAAAATAACAATATGGACCACAAAACCCTTAAAAGCACTTCTCAGTCTAATCATGACATCTTAACATTTACATACTAGATAATCCATGAAACCTTTTCAAGTACACAAATCTTACAATTGCATGTCTCCTGAAGTCTTCTTTTTTAAGAAACATGCTCTGGACAAAATGTAACTTTCATGTCCCCGATTCTCTATTTGACCACAAAAGCTTCCTCAAGGAAACACTGCTTCCAATCTTTCAAATTATTGCAGGCTTCAAAAGGCAGCATAAGAAGCACTTTCGCTTCTAAATGTTTGCCTTGTACATGTCAGATATTGATGCTTCTCAGATACCTCCAGAAACATGTCTGGTATTTCAAGCATAGTAGACTCTTATCCAGCCTACACTTATTTTATACATATGGGGGTTCTATATATGAAGGACATACTATGAGGCACATGTAGCCAAGACAAGTCCAACAAACCAAAAAGATCCCGCAACCTGGATAGATTTTAATAGATTTAGTTTTTTTTTAGATAAACATCTTTCAACAGCCTAAGAATATTTCCAACAGGGAGTATCTAGCAATTGGTCAAAAAGTTAACTTTTAGGTATCCTCATGTAATACAGAAAAAATCAAAGTCTATTTTAGACCTTGATATGGAACTGCATCACTCATTTAATATCAAGTATAATAGGCAGCCACGCAAATATTTCACCATAATATATTATCACAGATTTTTTAAATATATAGTTTCACTTATGTAAACTAGTAAGCAAAAAATAAGCACAAGCTTGATTAATTCGGAAAACAGCATACCGGTGACATGCAATCAAATTAGAAAGTCCCACTACTTAACTGCAAAGAAACCAACTTCAGGTATTGTTTCTTCTCAAGTGAATAAGAAGATATTAAAAACAGAAATACACTTGTATTTCATGTTTACATACCATCCAATGATTGACATGGTGCTAAAGTAATAAAGAACTGGCTCCCATTGGTATTAGGACCAGCATTTGCCATCGATAGTATGCCCGCTCCTGTATGCTTCAGTTCAGGCTTGATCTCATCCTCAAACTTAGGACTGAACAAACAAACAATCAAATTAAACATTGATGAAGCTTCCTAAAAAAAACAAATAAGGGTTCACCGATCCGAAATCAAAGGATGACCTCAAAAGCACATTTTACTATCAATGCGTCAAAAATCACGCTAGTTCAAAGCAAGCTGCTAATTTGCAAATCCAAGTGACAAACAAAATAAAAAATAACTCCCTCTTGAAAACTTGCACAAAACCCTAAACCCCATCGACGTCCATAAGGAGAGCAAGATAGCAACAAACCCATAGATGGATTCACCACCTCTCCCAGTCCCCGTCGGATCTCCACCTTGCACGATGAAATCCTACTCCAGAAATCACCTAATTAGCGAAAATAGTCGCAGAAAATTCCTTCTTTTTTTCCTCAATAAGGGCGAGGGGGAACCTTAATAATCCTGTGGAACTTGACGTCATCGTAGTAGCCTCTCCTGGAGAGCTCCACGAAGTTCCTGCAAGTTTTCGGTGTGTGCTTGAAGTACATCTACGTTCCACCGAAGGAGCGACATCAGAGAGAAGTTGGGGGGGGATCCGAGGGCACAGATCGAACGAAGAGGAAGAGCTGAGGAAGGAAACAGAGTAATAAAGGGACAACCTCGACGGTGAAGGGCCCCATGGAGGTCTCCAAGGTGACCTCCGGTGCGCCGCCGTCCGCGTTCCCCCACATCGCCGAGCGAGGAGCGAGACTCGAAACCGCAAGAGACGAGGGCGGGTTTTCGAATGCCTCGCTGGGAACTTTAGTGGTGTAACGATACCATGCCCGAATAAATTCAAATCCGAAACCCGATAGGGTTTATTGGGTACTGCATCCGTTAAAATCGCTCTAGATTCGTCCTTATTTTTTTTTATTGTATTATCATTATTATTACATTATTGTTTCAGATATCTGAAACTAAGTAATGTGCCAACTCAAAGCAACACATCACAGAGGCCAGTACAGAGAGTAGCAGCCGTGCATGCGGACATGAACCTTGGCGTCTATCTCATCAGGAGACATAGTAGGAAGCAAACGATGGGCCGGGTTTCCCGTAGAGAAACCGCCGACGACAAGAAGGTTGAGCCCATTCACGTATCTGGATTCGTCGCTGGCCAGGTACACCACCGCCTCCGCTACGTCCTCCGCCTCGAGCCTCGCGTGCTCCTCGATGCTCTTCCTCCCCCGTGCCGAAGGCCTTCGTCGACAGCGGCGGAGGCACCACGTACGGCGACACGCAGTTGACGCGCACCCTGAACTGGCCCATCTCCAGTGTCGCGCTCTTCGTCAGCCCGAGAACCGCGTGCTTGGAACAGGTGTAGGCCACCATCGCCACTCTCGCGAAACGCCACGCTCGCAGGGATTGCTGCCCCGGCGCGTGCCGCGTGCAGGTAGCTGCCCACCACGCGGTCGAAGTCAGCCCTCCCGTTCTCCATGAGCTGCAGGCATAGCTCGCCGGCGTTGTTGAACATGACGTCCAACTTCCCGTGGCTGGAGACGGCGGCATATATATATATATGTGTGTGTGTGTGTGTGTGTGTGTGTGTGTGTGTCCAATTATTAGAGCAGCCGACACTACGGCCCCTTCAATTAATTGAGATGTGCATATCCATCCATCCGAATCTTAATTGAAGGTGAATGAATATGAAATGTGACGTATACTGATAATATCAAATGTGAAGGTGAAGGTGCATGAATATACTGATATATCATTTGGAAAGTATACTGACATATCAAATGTGAAGGTGCATGAATATGATTCGTTCCCATGAGAAATTAGATTTTGGTATTACAAAATCATACCATCATACTTTAAGATGGTAGAGAGAGTTAATTGGTACCTTTATTATCTGCGCTTGGGTCCATAGGCTTCTGTCCCACTATGCCATCTTGGAGAGAAGGGCAACTCCGTCTGAAGTTGGGCAAAGGGCAAAGGGCAAAGAAGCTTTTCCACGGAAGGTGAAGCACTCAACTCAGAAGATGGCCAGTGTGTAGTTCTGTAACCATTATGCACAAAGCCAATCAATCAAAAGCCTATATGTAAGTTTCAGATCCAAATCTGCAAACTAGATTCACAAAATGTGGCTATAAAACTTGGACAAATCAGAAATAATACCTCAATTGGAATTTATACCACCGTGGAGTGGTGGTCCAGGTAAGCCTTTGCTACTGACGCATGCAAAGCAGCTCCTATTGGAAGTGCCTGCTCATCAAGAAAGAAGTCGGGAGAATGCAATGGGTAACCTGGCCCCAATGTCTGATTTTTTATTCCAAGCCAGAACAAAGCACTCGGCATCCGTTGTGAAAAGAAGCTAAAGTCCTCTGCAGCCATGGTTGGTAGGCTCTCACAGACATTGTCTTTCCCAAGCAGGCTCTCCCCCACCCTCCTTGCATGGGCGTATATTCGTTCATCATTCACCGTTGCAGGATATGGTCTTAGTTCCTGATCCATAAAATCTACTGTGGCAGTGCAACGGTGTACGGCAGCTTGTGTCTCTATGACCTGTTAATAATGTTTAGGCAGTTGGATAAGAAGCATGTGTCCAACATAATAACAAGTCATTCTTACACAAGGAACTGCAGAAGAAGCATTATTTTTGAGATTGGGTTCCTGAATGGTAAGTGTCTGTCTCACCTCCTTAATCCTTGTTGAGAGTTCGAAGAGCCCCTCTGTGGTCATGCTCCTATATGTGCCACCAAAAGTCACAGACTCTGGAATAACATTGTATGCTTCTCCGGCTTTCATGAACCCAATAGAGACAACCTGCAAGTAAAAGATTTATGGTTCACTACTGTCTATTTCACATGAATCTGCATACAAATGGGCATTAATTATGGTGCAAGAACTTGTAGGGTGATGATATATCACCTCATGAATAAGAAATTCTTTCCATGTCAAACTCACAATATATGCTTCCTCTAGTTTTACAAGGATTACATTTCAACATCCCAAAATTTGAAGCTAGATGCCTCTATGATCTAAGAATGTTGACTAAAATGCTTTTGTGTGTTTGTGTATTTAGAGATGTATGCTACCTTTGGTATAAATATTTGCATAGATGACAAATGAATCCATTTTCATATAACCGATTTGCCAGTTTATGTTCGTCAACTAATCACCACTGTCTTTATCTCATTCAAACTGCATACCATAATTGGACCATTGTTCTTTGGCTAAAACAAAAAATGCTACTACGTGATTTCAAAATTACCAAAATCAAAGGGGGTTACTAATTTTGTGAAAATGTATTTTTCATGATAAATGCTCTGAATAACTAATTGATCAGCAAAAGCAAATAACTCACTCTACTCTCAAGTGGGTCTGACTCCCGTGATACAAGCAGTTGAAGGCTGAGGATTGTAAAGGAGGCAGGAATAACAGGATCTGCTGTTAGATGTGGAAATGCTGCATGCCCACCTTTTCCTTTGATCGTGACTACAAAACGTCCAGATGCTGCAAGAAGAGGACCAGGTCGAGAAGCAATAGCACCAGTTGTCAGGTGAGAATCAACATGCAAAGTGAAGATTGCCTCTACACCATCTATTGCACCACTTTGCAGCATATGATAAGCACCAGCACCACGCTCCTCTGCTGGTTGGAAAACAAGCTTTACAGTGCCCTTCATCAGAATACACCATGATGATTGTTCCTAGTGTCGAGACTCGAGAAAGCTTTCAATTGGAGCTTAAAGCAAATGCGAATGCAAATGCATTTTACATACATTCATAAAAAATTCAAGAAATAAAGTTAACTACAGATTAAATGTATTTAATACTAGTTCTAGATAAATTATTTATTAACATCATCATAATAACTTATCCATTGTATACCTTCAATGTGTTCTTCCGTTGTTGAAGCAATTTAGCTGCCCCAAGAAGCATTGTTACATGAGCATCATGGCCACAAGCATGCATTTTTCCACTTACTTTGCTTTTGTACTCCCAGTCCACAAGCTCCTTTTAGACGATAAGAATAATAAATGATTAGAAATCTTGTCATAAGTACATTCCTTGGACTACAGTATCAACAACCAAATAACCACCAGAATACTGATAAACAGAGTTTTGAAGAAACCAACAATAGAGACTAAAGGATATTATAATGTTGACAAAGGTTACTAGAGACCAATCATGTGAACATCTATTTAGACAGAAATTCAAGAGTAAATATATTAGAGAACTTGCATACGTCAAAATGTTGATTACTAAAAGGAAATTATGCAGATTTGCAAATAGTTAAACTACTAAACCCAGATCAGTGCTAGGAAACCATTGAGATATGTGCAGAAAACACCACCAATCGATATACATGGCACAAGTTTTAGCTTTGTGGCATGCACCCATGCTGGCACTATGCACGATGCTAATATTGGCCATCATGGGTTCTAAAGGCAACCTAGTGCTCTGATGGAATAAATTTGGCATGGCATCATGCCCCCACATGGCCTTATATGGAAAAGCATATGCTGGATGGATACATTGAGCAGCTGCTACTAAGAGTTAAAAAGATTGTAGGTCCAAACGCAAATGGAATAAAACCAATATCAGACTTTTGTAGCAGATATAGCATCTCTAAACACACACATGTGATATGATTGCTCATGTAAAATCAGATGCAAGGAACATTGGCTTATTCCAGATTTTGTTACAGTTATAAACTGTTCTAAAAAACAAGGTGTAAATGTTCCCAGGCTATTTTGGGAATACATGACATACAAAAGTGAAACTTCTCTTCTTTCAAACGTAGAGTGATAAAAGTATATATTAGGGTATCCAATACCTTAGGTTTTGGACTTTGTTGAGCACCAACTCAAACTTTTCGTAGCTCAAAAAATCATTTTGGTCTTTCCTTCCGTGGCCTTTAATTTACCGAGCTTGAAGATTTCTAGCTCAATTATGCATGAAAGATAAGGAAAAGGAAATCAAGATGAAAATACTTCGGTCCATTCAGCCCAATGTTTTCTGCTCTGAATCAACAATATAAAATTCACCATTTCCGTGAAGGACACTGTCTCTTTCACTCAAGCGAATTCCGTTCTGCTCGGTAGTATAGCAATTTTATTATGCCCAACAACATCTACTAACCCATTTTCCCTCTCTTTTTCGTTGTTCCCCAATCAGCGAGAAAGCAATACTCAACAAACCAATTATAAAGCATACAAATTCAACCACCTATGTATTCACCGATACCTGCAATGGGAGAGCATCCATGTCTGCCCTAAGAGAGAAGACGGGGCCACCGCCGGAGCCGACGGAGGCCACGATTCCGGTCCCAGCGATCGGCCAGGCGTACTCAATACCGAGGGCGTCGAGCTCGGACCGGATCAATTCACTCGTCTTGTACTCCTCGAAGGCGAGCTCCGGGTGCTGGTGGATCCGCCTCCGAATAGTCGTCAACCAATCGAAGAACTCCGGCTCGCGAGCCGATTCCAGGAGCTCACGGGGCGAGTTCTGCAACGCCCACGACCTGGACAAGGAGAAGAAGATAAGAAGCGGGAAGAAGAGGAGGCGACGGTGGTAGACCAGCGTTGGCCGAGGGGTGGAGCCCATGGATGCAAACGCGAAGCTTGTGAGACCCCCCTCGAGATCCCTAAATGCTGCTAGGCAAGGCCTGGTAATTATAGGATCTGAATCCGATACCCTCCCTGTGGGTACGACGAAGCCACGAATGATCTCATCAACACCATCCATCTGACTACAGAATTGATCTCAACCGTCCACTAATTTTGAGGAGAAAGCATATATCAGAGCTATAATAACGGTTGAGATTAAAAGTGATGATGATCCTATGGACGGTTGTGATGAGACCCTTCATAGTGAGCCCTACATTTAGCTTTGCTGCTTCACATATAAATTTGTATATAATAAAAATATCAAAAATTAATTTATATAATGTGATTTGACTATTTCAATTATGATTGATTTAGTAATATAACATGACGTTTGTACTAATCCAGTCAACTTAGGAAAAGAATACCAAACCTATCACTATCAGTAAACACAGACTCATTATAATAGGTTGAATTTGATGCAATTGGTACAGCCAAATTGCTATTGTTAAGCTCCAAAAAAGTCAACAAATTATTAAAAGCATTGGTTTCCATGGAACAATTTTGACTTTATTCTAATCATATCAAAACATTCTGTCCATTAGATCTCAAATTGATTTCAAACAATTAACTTGAGCAACAAAAACTGTGTGTTTTTTCTTCTGCTCAAGCCAATTAACTCTTTTGTTGATGTACACGAACTTGAGCAGCAAAACACACACACACACACACACTCTCTCTCTCTCTCTCTGCAATTAACGTATGTATGGTGAAGGATATGAAACCTGGAACTGAGGAGAGAGACAAGGAGAAGTCTTCCACACCCGTGAGTGCAACCTCAGGATCTCGCTTGCCTGCTCCTTGGTCTTAACCTTGCAATCAAGTTGGAGCACCAAACACAGCTTTGACACCACTCCCACCTGCATCATCTCCTGCAGCAACCCGGGAGTCGCAGAGTGCATCGCCACCGAGTGCAGCACCCTCACCGCCCGCTCGCTCGCCACCTGCGACACGCGCAGTATCTTCTTCGACACCACGGGGATCCCCGCCGCATGTCCCACCAGCTCCGCCCTCCCCTCGGCGCACCCGCAAAGCCGGTCCATCGCCACGAGCACCAGTTCACAGACTCGCCGGTCAGGCTCTTCGAGGAGGAGCTCGACCAGGACGTGGACTGCGCCTGCGTTCGCCGCCTTGATCCGGTTCCTCCCCCGTAGACATGCGTCGACGAGGACATGCAACGCTGCCTTCGTTGCCTGGTGCGAGATCCGGTCGTGTATGACGCTTACTATCTCTTGGAATAGTTGGTCGCTGAGATTGATCAGCTGAACCTGCGAGATGACTCGAAGAATTTGTTTGAGTAACAGCGTCGCGTGGGCTCGCGAGTTATAGTTCGATCGTCTCAGTATCGTCGTCAACGATTCCACCATGCCGGCATTTTTTGCGACGAGGTCGCGAAGGCCCTCCTCGGAGATTTGAAGAGAGCAGAGAATGTGGAGTGCCTCATCACAAGCAGCGCTCGTGGACTCCAAGCCATCATCATCAACATCTTCTCCACTCGAGTTGCGGTCGACGATGGAAGCCAAGAGATCTACGGCGCCGGTGGCCGCTTCGACGCACCGCTTGTTGCGCTCGCTCTCGGAGACGAACGCCCTTAACTTGCGCAGCGAGCCGAGCTGGGACTGCGGCAGCTTGGCGTCACCGACGAGCATCTCGATCTGGGCCTTGTCAACGGGGGCCTTCGGGGTGGGAAACCGCTCGACGCCGACGTCCGCGTTGGCGGTGCACCAGGCTTGGATCAGCCGCCGGAGGGTGTGGTTGGGCGTGAGCTCGCAGTCCGGCAAGGTCTGCTTCGTGACCGGGCATGTGGTCTTCCTCGCGTCGAAGATCCACCGCTCGATGCTATCGCGATCGTAGGTTATGCCAGTCGACAGCGTCACCGGGTCCTTCATCGGCTGCAGAGATACGGGGCAAAGGAAGTAAGATGGTATCTCTACTCCCTCCATTGGGATCGGATCGCAGTTGGGAGGTATAATGAATGACGAGGTATTTATAGGGAAGAAGGGCGGATATGACCGCTAAGGAGATTCAAACTCCCCAACCGAGTCAACGCGTGATTTATGTGTGTTGTATGCGGTTAAGAATCGAGAGGGAGAGAGAGAGATCAAAGGATTGATTATTTGCGTGGCTGTGAGCTAATGTGACTGCATGATAGTTTTGACCGAACACTTGATCTGCTCTTTGGGTTGACTTTGAGGTGTAAGCAAGACTGCGAATGTGGACTTCACGCCTGGCAAAAAAAAAAAGTCAAAATTCAACAACGAATTCGACTGTGGAAGAAACTTGAATAATTCGTATATTTGGGAGAAAATTTGGGGCGTCAATTTTAAGCCTAACTCATCAAGTAAGCTTGAATCGGTCAATCTTACGTGTGACACATTTTGCTTGCTCACTCTAATCCAATCGAATTGGAGTCCAACCCATGGCAAATCATGGAAGACGAGGGTTCGAGCCGGACCTCACGGTTCGAAGGTTCACATGGTTGACTCCCACCGTGTTGCCGATTTCTTGGGGAGGGCCCACCTCCCTAATTTTGACTTTCCAACATATGTTGCTGCTATGCTTCAATGATTTAATTGATCATAAATCACATCGATAAATTAACTAGGTGAAAAATAATAATAATAACTAAAATATTGATTCCCTGCTTTAGATATTTGTCCATAACGATTACGTAATCGCTATATATTACTTATCGAATAGTACAACTCTTTTAAGCTGATATCGATTCTTAACGTTCTCGGGAACCAAAGTTTAATCGATAATTCTTCATTCATGCTTAAAATTAGGTTGTTTAAACAGCTCTTATGGATAGCATTAAACACCGAGATCGAGCCTTTTTGTGTTGGATCATGAGCCTTTTTCTTGGATCATTTCCCTTGTGCAGGGCCAATGGTTGCGCCTAAAACCACGTTCCGGAGATCGACCACTTCCCAATGTCAACATTCCGAAGAAGTCAAAACGTTGACGATGAATCCGAACCATGCACCTTAATTTTGACTTGCATTCGTTGAGATTGTCCATAAGCATATTACTTTTATGGGATTTATTTTCTACTACGTTACATGTAACTCTCGGTTTCATCACATCATATATTTCCATGCACACAGGTCTCTTTGTCGCTGCTCTTCCAGTCTCCAACCAGAGCTTCCTGTAAGTCTTCACCTTCAGCACCAATCACCTAAAGGAAGATTGTGGTCGAGAGATGGATAAATGTTGGCTTCACTCACAAAGTCTGGAGCGTTTGAGAGATCGGATGAGTAGTAGTTGGCAATCTCCAATGGCGACGGAAGTGTGTCGAACGTGTTGTTTGGATCGAGCTCTCCGATGAGACATCGATGGTTCATTTGATCGAGGAAACCTTCTCCGATTGGCTCTGTGATCGATCCTTGGCATTCAGCGTGATCGACAGTCGAGCCACTGACGGAGTCGATGTCTTCCGGCAACCCCGGCACGACGAGGCCTGGCTCAAGCCGAGGACACCGACTAGAGAACGTAGCATACAACGCTGCCAGATCAACGGAGCCCTCGGTGCCATGGTTTTGCGGTTGGTGACCATAGCTCGGTTCACGAGCGACCGGTGGAGCGCCGGAGACCCTGCTAGGCATCCTTCTACGATTCGTGCGGCTGCTACCGCCGACGGGAACGTTGCGGAGCGACCCGCCCATGGTCCAGTAACGCCGGCAGCCCTTGCAGAAGTAGCGCGGCTGGCTCAGGCTGTAGTTGTTGTAGTAGCAGAACTTGGTGTCGCAGGAGCCGCAGCGCGGGCACCGTGGGGAGAGCTCGACGTGGGGTTTTGACCGGCCGTGGGCACAGGGCGCCAAGCCATGGCGAGACGCAGACATGGATGGGAAGAAAGGAGCAAAGGAAGGTGGGACGTCCTCCTTAAGAGCTGTAGGAGATTGATGGTGCATGTGCATATTGTGGAGTTCGATGAGGGGAATACTAATACGCTCGTGGGTGGTGTAAAGACTATTCCGTCGGCGGCTTGGACGTGTCGCTGCTGCGCGCAGCAAAAAGTAGAAGAAAATAAAATTAATAGGGGCATTCCGAGAATTGAACTCGGGACCTCTCGCACCCTAAGCGAGAATCATACCACTAGACCAAATGCCCTGTTTTGAATTATTGCCACACACTGTGTTATAATAATTTTAAATTATGACATTTTTCTTTTTTTCGCCTAAAAACGTTTTTTATTTTCTAAAAAAAAGAGATTACCCCATTACTTTCTAAAAAGTAAAATTACCCCTAACCTCTGTGTCCCACGTTCATTGCTATCATTGTTTCCTCATTCAACATCTCCACCCATCTACCTCTCTCGACGTGTTCATACCCCTCCCGTCCGACGAGGAGGATGATTTTCTCCTCTTTGATAATTTCTCCATCCTTACCACTCCAATTCTCTTGCTCTCCCTAATCATCAATATACCCTTTCCTTTGCACCAACACCATTTGCTTCCTCGCTTATGTACCTATCCTAATTGAGGGCCGACAAGACTTTAGCAATATCTCGATAGTAATAAATATAAATAAAAATGTAATTAACGATTAAGGATGACGATAAGAATAATGGAACGGATGTGAGAGGTAGAGATGACCATAACGGTATGACCAAGCGAAGGGATGGATAAAAAGATTGGAGGTCATATTTGAAAAAAAGGTGCCATGCAAAAATAAAAAAATAATGCTTTGAAAGAAAAAGTAAAAAAAACTCAAGTTTTTTTTAAAGATCCTTTTTTGCATTTCTTTCTCCTTTCTATTTGTCTCCAGTGTTCTTATCCCATACAGATTTAAATTGATTCAGAAACACAAGAATACAATTGACTTTTGCATACATGAAAATATTAATCGATCCCTATAGCTCATTAGAAAATTAGTCAGATAACTCGTTCTTGATCTTTAGACAGAGCCGGACCATTTTCCGAGCCTTTTAATAAATAAGCCCTCGAGAAGTTTCTGCCATCACAAGCATCGAGCTTTGATGTCAGTGACTAATTGGAGATGTGGTGGAATCAAGGACGCTGCCTGCTTTTTAAAGTAAACCCCATCCGTGTTTGAATAAAATAGCAGATAAGCATGCTTCATGACCCTAATTTTTGGTAGGATGTGCACCAAATATAGGCGAGAGAAAAAAAAAAAAAAAGGAATGGTCAAGCCAGTTGATAAGCCATATAGGCTAGGCTGCATTCATCAAGTAGTAGAGTGCTACATAAACTCAAATAAGGATTTGATAGACAACTGAGGCCTTGGTTGGGTCAACTAAATGTGATGCCAAGACCAGTGAAAACGATAAGCACGCACCTTCATCGGTTTCATGTTCTCATACACAAAGCACGGTGCAGTACAGACGCCGAAGCGAAGCCACCTTCACACCAACCCCTCCCTTGCGATGGCACGCACTGATGCAAAGGCCTATCTCTCCGTCTCGGATTTTATGTGCAGCAAGTGGTTCTCTCTATACTTGGTTACTGGTGCAAAACAGGCTCGAGGAGGGAGATACCAAGTTAATTATACTTTCAAAAGTCAATCATAAGCTGCAGAGAAATAAAAATCATCAATTTAGCTCTCCATTGGAGATGCTATTATTTCATTTTTCTTTCCATAACAATGCAGACTAAACTACCAAGGAAGAGAAGATGGAACTGCCTAGTTAACTATGCTAGGCATAGAATACAATCATATACTGGATGCATATCTGCATGTCTGAGAATATTAAGTGCACCTTTCAAGTTTGGCTAACTTCCTAAAGTTCAGTGCTATGGCATCATGGAACTCTCATCTATAGCATATGTAAACCATTTGATCCATGTATTTACTTGCCCAATCGGTACAAGGGAGAGGTACAAGTATGGATAATGAAAAATAAATCAATTGTAAAGGAAAATGCATAAAACTATAGTAAGTCTACATGATGCAAATAAGGCAATTAAATAAATATGGTCAGTTCACTTTCAGAAGCAATACTAGAAGAAGTTAAATAAAGTATCCTTTGATCTAACGCAAACCACAAAGCATAGGAACATCCATTTGACATGACAAAAAGAAGCTCTAATTCAAATATACACCCTTACCAATGGAAGCTTGTGATATATTAAATATTTAATAAAAATAATTACTCCCTTGATTCAAATCTGAGAAAGGAGCCTAAGGGATGTCAAATGGATCCAAAACAAGAGTGGATAACAAGGAAAGTTGGAGTTGGCATCGCACGCCTACATGACAACATACCAAAAAGTTGAGTTTACATGAAAGGAGCTTCCATTGTGGACAAAGAACCAGAACAATCTTGGGAACGGAAAATAAAGCTTCCACTTAGTTATGTTTGAGCCTTAAGGACTTAGAATCACCAATACTTACAGGACTATTAGTTTAGAGTAATCCTAATCTAACCAGGATTACAAAACTAGTTTAGAGTAATAAACTATACAAGAGATATTGCTGAAAATATGAAAAAGAAGTTGTATAATAGTTAATGACTGCTGTCCTACGTGATTCAGAAGTTGAATAACCCATTGAACCCCGGAGGGGCCTGATGGACTCATGCAAATAGATGGTACGGACTGTGCATACAGCCAGTCAGTACAACACAGACAGTGGGTTTGTCCGCAAAACAGGAATTTTTTGTCACTGTTTAGGTCATGATCATTTGCAAGCTCATCAAAATCCTTTTTCTTTCTAAAATAGGAATGTTGAACCCTGAACTACTTCTTAAAGTCCGTGTCCATTAGAGGCCTTTCAAAATCAGAGAACTGTTATACTAATCATCTAAAAGTTGGAAACAAGCTTTCCAATGATCTGAATTGCCTGCTGTGTCCCATCTTTTAAGGCAGATAAGAACTTGTCTTGATTCAGACCAAGGTACAAATTGGGTCTAAATCAATTCCATACAAAATGCTTGGGCAAATTATTCTCTAGTGTGTAGATGCAGGTTCAGGCTAAAGTGTCAAATACTGTACTAATTATTAGAGAGAGTGCCAACCTTAAGACAATAACTGAGAACAACTGTTTCGTTAACCTCACAAGATAGTCTAGCAAAAGCATGTGGCCTTAAAAAACACTCCATGTCAGTACCAATTTAAATCATGTGTGTCTCGTACACTATATTCAAATAAAAGACAATTCAAACTCAGCAGATCCTAGTAATGCTAAAGGTCAACTAGATTTAGAGGAGGATTTTGGTTGAGTGAAATTGACTGGAGAATGAAAAAAAAAAGACTGCAGAATACAGCATCACAGCAATTGACAAACTTCTACTTGGCTAACTAGATTATCTACATCATCCCACCTTCTATTGCTACCCAACTTTTCACGGAAACCAGTTCCTCAATAATAAATGAAAACTATGCGACTCTGAGCAATAATCCCCAAAAAACAATAAGTTCCATGAAAATATGTTCTAGATCCACAGTGCCTTGTTCGATAGCTCAGTGGTTTTTGAGAGAATATAACTAATCGCTCTTGGTTTGCCTAGTGATATGACCCTCTAAACAGCAAGAAAAAAATATATGTAGACCCTAATGGAGGGACGTGAAGAGGATTTAAGTTGAAGGCTTGAATAAATAAGTTGTGCCAGGATCTTTCACCTAAAACCAGCTGGAACAAACCTAAGATCAGATAAGACAAACCCCTGATGTTCCAATTAACTATTAGATAGATCTCGATTCTAGAAATTCACAAAGGATACAGCTTGTAGACAGTTATTCATTAGGTTTGAAGCATTTTAAATGCATCTGAAAAGAGAATAATTCCTAGTCATCTATGATATAATTACAGGTTCTACATAAAACTGGAGCAAAAGTACCTCACTAGTTTGTGTATCTCAGGACATGGCACTGAAACCAGCATCAAAGACGAAGCCCCTGTATACCCCTTCGTTGCACCCTGGAACGCCATCAACCCAACTCCACACACCACAGCCACCCTTGTCGTCCTCCTCCCACATTGCCAACTTCCCTCTGACCCTCCTCCCCGAGAACCAAACCCTCCCGTCCCCACCGAACGCCTTCACCTTGTTATTGGCCCCCCCGGCTGCCGCCACATGACCCAACCCGCCACCCCCGAAGCACTGATACATCTCCGAAGGCATCCTACCAGCCTCATCCCACTCCATCGTTTGTAGATCGAGCCTCAAGATCAGCACCGTCGAGCACGGAGCATCCGCATCGAGCGACGACCGCAGCCCTCCGATCATTAATATCCGTCCACCGCCCGCCCCAGCCAGCAGGCGCGGCCGCTTGAGGATGTTGAGCACGTCCCCCCACTCGGGCCGTTTCAGCGGAGCCCACTCACCGAGATCGAGCAGGCGGCAGGAGAAGAGCCTCCACAGGCTCCGCCAGGGAGTGCCGACGTCGCATAGCGCGAAGATCGCCCCGGCCATCAGAACTGGGCTCCGAGGCTTGGAAGGCAAGTTGAGGGAGAACTTGAGCCAGCGGTCGGATCCGGGGGAATACGCGAGGGCGGCCAGCTGGGTGAGGACGAGAACAGCACCACCAGGGCCGGCGAGAACGGTGCCGTGGCGAGACCAGGCGGAGCCGAGCGGGGGGAGTAGGCGGTGGGATCCGGAGAGGGGATTGTAGACGGCGAGGGTCCTCGGGATCTTTGCGTCGCCAGTGGAGGCGGCGGCGGCGTCGACCCAGAGGTAAAGGAGGGAGGGGGAGGCGGTCACCGGGGAGGAGGAGGGGAAGGGGAGGAAAAACAGGGGAAGGCGGATCCAGCGGCGGAGGGAGGGATCGAACGCGTGGAGACAGGATCCGTGGGAGTCGCGTCCGCCCCCGTTGGCCGAGGAGCGGGGGTGGCGGAGGGCGAGGAGGCGGAGAGGGGGGAGAGAGGACAGAAATGGAGAGGATGAGAGGGCGTCCCGGAAGAGGCGGCAGACTGGGCGGCAGGCAAGGGCCTCGCGGAGGGAGAGGCGGCCGAGAACGTTGTGGAGGGCGTCCTGGGGGAGGAGCTGGATCGGGGCCCCCGGCGGCGAATGACCCGGCTCCAGCTCCGAAGTTGTCGCGGCGGTGGCGGAGGCATCGGAAGCCGTGTCGTGGGTCGCCTGGCTCGGGGGCATGGCGACGCCACCGTCGTCCGCACCGGCGCGGAGGAGGAAGAAAAGGGCCGGATGCGGCGACGGATGGCGTTTAATGATTCAAAAGGGGTAGCAGCTGAAAGGGTAATTAGGTCAATTAATATAGTTTTGTTTTTCTGTTACTATCTGTAACTCTTCTTTACTGTTTATAATCCTATTTTAATTTTTTTAATATTTTTAAACTATCTTTTTACAAATAAATATAATATTTAATTCTTTCATTTATTTTTTTCATCTCTTTTACTACTTCTATGTTTTTAAAAAAAGGACGACATAAAATAAAAGGGTATCAATTAAAAGCAAAATGAAATAAGAGGATGTGAGAAAAAATAAATTCGATAATATTAAGATTATCATAAAAATAATAATATTTTTATTATTTTTTAAATATTTATCAATTATAAGGGACTGTAAATAGTAAATACAGATTATAAATAGTAAACTTCCTTTTCGTCAGGCAATATATTAGACGTTCCATTTGCACCTTCATAACTACTACTATTTCTACTAACAACACCTTATCTAACAGTATATTTGATTAAAATATATTAATTTTATTATTCTTTAAAATAAAACTTATATAATTCTTGAAAGTATTTGATGGTATTACAATGCAACTAAGCACATTATCTCTTGACTTACTTGCATTATCCATTCTACAAAAGACATGTAATGTTTTAGATAATAACACCTTTCTTTAATAGTCCAAATTTTTAATACAGAGATAGTTATGCTTAAAGCTTTATTAACAAAAGTATTATGTCATCAACTGCTTATTATTTTTAAATTTAATATAATTATTTTCTATAAGTTATCATTTACTTTGATTGATACGAGTATAATAGTTTGCATGAGACAATTCGTTTTCATTAGGAGTCGATAGGGTATATTTTGGCACGACTTGCGTGGCAACGGGCGAGAGCCATCTCATGACTAACATGGTACACGCACACTGTCAAAGTACTTCGGAATTGAGGATGACGAAAGTCGTACCCATATCGTTTGCATCTGTATGAGACGATGTTGCCCTACCTAAAGCTAATCGCGATGAGGTAAGGCAGTGTCTTTCTTGAGAGGGAGGAGTAGCAATCGAAAACCCGTCTTGAGTCGATCGATGAGGTAATCCTCGACTTGACTTAATTTCTTCATTATGTTACTGGATCATCGGGACAAAATCTAATCATGTCGGCTCCTCAGTCACGACATTAAGTTTTAGAATATATAATTTTTATTTTTCTCGTTAAGTTGTCGGTGAAAACTTAGTAATTGTCACATCCGAGAATAGCAGAAGTCATTAAAATTTCAAGATAAACTTTGGAAGATAATGAAGAAAATAGTCAAAAAAAAAAGAGAAAAAAGTCAAAGACATCAAGTGGTGGAATTGAAGAAGACATGTTCCCTACCACCACTCCATACAATAAAGTTTTTCTGTTGAGGTCTGAAACATGGCCCAGGCACTTGATCTGATAGAAGCTGAGAGTCAAGATAATGTCCGGGAGACATCCTACAAAGTAACCCCCACTAACAAGCAAGTTGAGAAAAAGAACCATTATTTGTCAGTCTTATCCATTTGAGACTTGCAGTAGACTTGGTGCCACGTTAATGTTGAAGATGCACATGAAACTCCAAAGTCGCAGTAGGTTTCAGAACAGCACTTAGCACTTTGCCACAACGTTTGAGGAATTGTCGGGACGTGTTAAGATATTTCATATATTATATATTTAAGAAAATCTTATAAAATTTTTAGTCTCTTGTGAAAAGATTAATTTATCCCTGCTTCTATCATGTATCTCTTTCTGTCTGTCTCATTATATTCTCACTAAGGAATGAGGTATAACAATTGATATGAGAAAAAATGATAGACCCGATGGATGATAATGTCAGCCACACGTGGATAGACGCTGCACCCCAGGAAGACAATAAGGGTGACGAGATGTGCTCGGACGTCAGCTTTCCTTAGACGTCAGCCTCCTCGTTTGACCCCACACACTCGGCCGAGATAGAAGCAGGCAACGGTCAAAGCTCGCCCATACCCTGTGGTAGCTCGGTTCTCCACGCAACCCCAGTGGCAATGTCAGACGCCATCAGAGGTACTGTCCTACCCCTGCAAGCAGCCACATCAGGTAACATCAAACTCATCTATAAATACCCCAGAGTTCTAAACGAATGAAGGGGGAGACAACACAAGAACACCTTCAAAACCACCCTCTCCACATCGCTAACTTGATCGTCGGAGGGGTCGGGCCGAGCCCCTGGCCCGACCTGTGTGCAGGTACGAGACGGTGTCGCCTCTCCCTGGCGCTGCGGCGGAGCTTCCTCCCGACCCGACCTCCCGTCCCGACCCGAACCATCGTGCCCGGTCGCCGGGAGACCTTGAGGGACGCCGCGCGAGATCCCCGACATCCGGACCCCCGAACCGAGCCGCGTCGGCCCCGAGGCCATGGCTTAAACAGTTGCCCCCCGCAACAACAATGACTCTCACAATTTTTGTCAGAAGTTATCATCGTCGCTCTTTCGTACATAGAGATATAGATAACAGGTCCAACAAGAGTCGAGGCTAATATAAAATGAATGCGACGTAAAGCAATGACGCAGATGTGGATATAGTGAGAGCTTGAGGTAAAATAGTTATTTTATGAAAAATACTATACGAAAATTTATAAAGATTTTGGACACTTTATAAAAAATTTTCATACATATGAATTATATATATATATATATATATATTCATTTTGAGTGAATTTTGTTTGTATGGTTTTTGATAGAAGTGACTCTGATACTTATGTTAATTATCTTATTTCCTAATTGATGTATGACTAAACATGTTGATTAATATATCATTTTACTTACCTAAACTCTCTTATTATCTTATATGATGTGTCATATAATAAATAGTTATTTATATTTATCGATTCAAGAGTTTAATAGAAATCATCCATTCTATATAGGTCAGTTCTTGCGTGATTTTATCCATTCTTTTATAGACATCGAGAAAGTGTAAAGTTATTTAAATGTATAATTATATAAATGAGAGAATAATATTCATTTTGTATTCGTTAAATTATAAAAACACTTCCAAATTAAGAACTCTTCACAGAATAATTTTCACAAATTATTCCTTTTTCTAATTTTCACAAACTAAGAAATTTTTTTTAAAAATGTAGTTCTAAGTACTGGAAAGCCCTTTTTTCATCAAATTGTTTCCAAGAATATATATATATATATATATATATATATATATATATATATATATATATTTGCTTTTAAAGAACACAATCTTTATATGCATGATTGCATATAATAATTCCAGACGGCATCATATATTAGTATCCCAAAAGGGACGGCATCCTTCCACCCACCCTAACCACACCACTCCAACTCCATCACCCACGCCTCCCATTGCCTTGAGGCGCGATGTGATCTACTCACGAGTAGACAAGTCAGCGTCGTCGGATCCCCATTTCTCCGGGCGCAGTGATGCATCCCTCTCCTTGATGAATATTAAACTCTAAGTGGAGGCTCCAAATCCATGATTCATGGTGGCTTCGAGTGTATTCTTGCTTGGAGTTGCTGCGCTGGTCTTTTCCTGTATCCAATTAGCTTGTGCGAGTACAAGCCTCGTCTGTCCTGGCTCGATGTAAAGCCTGGAGAACACCTCATCGGAATCCCGTCTTTAAGTGCAGATTCCAGCCCTGCGTTTGGAAGAGAGCTCCTTAGCACGATAATGCTGTCTTCCACTCTTCCCGCTGCTCCACAACGCGGCCGGAGGCTGCTGTTGCTTGATGAGGCGGCACCCATGGCCTCGCCGAACTCGCGGGGGCGCAGCTCCTACGACGCCGACGTGATCATGATCCTGGCCGTCGTCCTATGCGCGCTCATCGGCATCGTCGTCGCGAGCTTCGTCGTCCGGTGCGTGCTCCGCGTCGCGCGATGGGCGTGGCTGGAACCGCGCGCTGCCCGGCCGTGTCTCGCCGACCTCCCGGCGGCCGCGGCAGCAGCTCGCGTCAAGGGGGAGCAGGCCGCCACCGCGGGCTCCGGCCTGATCGTGTACTCTGGCGAGCCGGGCGGGGGGTCGGAGTGCGCGATATGCCTGTCGGAGTTCGCGCCCGGCGAGCGCGTCCGGGTGCTACCCGGCTGCAACCACGGCTTCCACGTCCACTGCATTGACCGTTGGCTGGCGTCCCGGCTCTCGTGCCCGACGTGCCGGCGGAGCCTGTTCGGCAAGTGCAGCGCCGCTTCTGACGGCGATCACGCGGTTCACTAGTAGTCAGATGTGCGTATCACAGTGTGAAGTGAAGCAGTCTGTGATTTCGTCTTCACGAGTCCATGAATGGATGTGCAGTTGGTGTAAGGATTTAAGCGGGCAGGTGTCTTCCACGACTCCTCTTCGAGCATTTGGTTGACTACATATATCCGGGTCAATGCTGGGACTTGAGCCCATAGATCGTAGATACAATCTGGTAACTCCGATCCACCAATGTTAAGCAGTACACCATATGATCAGATGGAATTCACGTCAAACTCTGACCCTCATGTTTCTCATCCATATTTTTAGCATTTCATTTTATGGTTTTGTACGTTCAATTGCAACAAAATATTTACGGGCATTTTATCTTAAAAAATATTTATTATTAAATATTTTCTTATTGTCTTATATATATATTTTTACGTATAATCCTTTATCATCACCCTTATTCTATTCATCAGCATATTACGACCTCTAACTTCTACTTTCATTATTATCATCAACCTGACGATTAGTAGAGATGACGTTGAAAATTGTGAAAGAATAGAAGACGATAGCAAAGATAATAATTAATAAAAAATATGATGGTACTTTGACGATTGAGGGTGAGAGTGGTGACAAAGAGATATTTTTATCAAGGTAAAAAAAAAGGACGTCAAGTAAAATTTAATTAATCGATGTTATTGGATAAAAACCCAAGATTTTTTTTAATTTAAAATGCTCAAATGTAAACGAATTAAAATTACAGAAAAAAAAGTCGCTGAAACAGATCCGCCACATCTGGTCATTCGAATCAGGTCATTGTGAGACCTACACGTGTGATCAAACTGTTACTGATAAGTGATAGGAAGAGCCAGGGATCGCGATCCGCGTATTCCCACTGTGCATCATCCTTGCCGTTCATTCATTCCGATCGAACGCCCCAAATTCAACGCGGGAAAGCGTAATTTATCGTGCGAACTTTTTTTCGAACCCCCGATTAATTGCCCCAATCCCGCCACTTCTTCCCCCTCCGCCTATAAAATGACCCCAATCTCATCTGCTTCTCCCATTCCAATCCCAAACTTCTGATCTCGAAATCCCCAAAATTTCCTCACTCGACTCCGATCTACAGATGGCGAGAACGAAACAGACCGCTCGCAAGTCCACCGGCGGGAAGGCACCGAGGAAGCAACTGGCGACGAAGGCGGCGAGGAAGTCGGCGCCCGCGACCGGCGGCGTGAAGAAGCCTCATCGTTTTCGCCCCGGGACGGTGGCCTTAAGGGAGATCCGTAAGTACCAGAAGAGCACGGAGCTCCTCATCCGGAAGCTGCCTTTCCAGAGGTTGGTGCGGGAGATCGCGCAGGACTTCAAGACGGACCTCCGGTTCCAGAGCTCGGCCGTGGCGGCCCTCCAGGAGGCGGCGGAGGCCTACCTCGTCGGCCTCTTCGAGGATACCAATCTCTGCGCGATCCATGCCAAGAGGGTGACCATCATGCCCAAGGACATCCAGCTCGCGCGCAGGATCCGCGGGGAGAGGGCTTGATGCGCCTTTCTTCCTTGGGGTTTCGTTTCCTATCGTTTCACTTCTTTCTTGTGATGCAGAGAGGGAAGAATGGAGACTCCATTTGCCTCTTTGCACTAAATCAGTTTCAGTAATCTTAGAATGTGGCTATATTAGAATCAGGCTTTGGAATTACAAATTATGAATCTACGTAGATGCGATCTCAATGAATGCATACTAATCAGATCCAAATCTCTACAATCATTTGATCGACCGCAGAGACAAAGATCGGTGAAAGGTTGTTCGATCGAGCACGCGACGCGGGTTGAGGCGCATCCGATCTGGCTGGGAGAAGACCTTCATCCGGTCTCGATGAAACCCGGGTCGGTTTAATCGAGTCTAATTTGCGGTTCGATTTGGTTCGATGAAGATGACCTACATCAGGTTGGTTCGGAAACAGTTTGTTATTTTTCTGTCACTTTAGGAGGGCAATAAATTCCGTGACTATATGGCCTGTGTGCAATCTAACATTAATCTGCTAAGCCTATGTATGCATCGGACCCAACTAGTGGCAGTCTCTTTTTTACTTCCATCGCAAGTACTCTTATCCTGCATTCAACCGTGACGTCAGTACTTCATGATACACAAAACGCACCTTTTATTTGGAGGATTTAGGCGTTGACTCTGCGCACTTGGAAGATTTTTTCGTTTGTCAGCTATCAACCAGATTGATATCAATACTGTATAAGATTTGACCCTCGAATGATGGCCCTATAAACAAAAGGCACCATTAAAATTGGAACCTTTTTATTTGGTGGATTTAGACGTTGACATGATGCACTTACAGAGGTTGTTTTTGGTTTGGTAGCTGTCAACCAGATTGATATCACTACTCTATCAGATTTGACCCTCAAACAGCAGTATGATTAGAATTTTCCTGTCATCATCCTCATCCCTTGTTTCCTGAGGAGCTACTGTGCTTGATCTAATCCCTCGACTGTCAGGTTGAGGTTATGTCAAATATATATATCAATATATGCAGTGATCTCTATACTTGGAAGTTGTAGTCTTTCAAATATCTATGACACTTCATATATACATGTATATTAATACCAACAGACTTCATCCAAGAATTATAGATCATCAAAGAGGGAGAAGGAAACATAAGGTAGTGATCTCCGCACACTGGATTATATGACTCTTATGATTATATTATATTGGTGTAAAAATATTATTATAATATTTTGATTAATCTCATATTGAAAATTGATAAGATTAAAAATAACTTTAAGATGTAATGAGAGAGTTGACTTAATAATTAGATATAGTGAGAGGAGTTGTACGATGCATATGTATTATAATAGGATTTGAACATTAAGTCTTTGAGTAGAAAAAAATCATAATATTTTGATTAATCTTAAATCATGTAAGATTAAGATTAATTTATAAAAAAAACTTAATTAACGTATAATTATCAACTTTAATTTAAATATTTTGATTGGATCGAACCAAATTAATAAGTTAATTAATCTATGAAGCCCGAGCAGTGACAATTGTTATGTTTGTAACAATTGCTTTCTCTAAAAAGTTTTTCTTTTTGAATCATATGAATGTGTGAAAAACATATTGAATGAATACATTCAATAGTCCTAATTGCTTCCTCTACTTTTTCACACATCTTTTTCAAGCTGCTAAAAAAAAAGAATCGTTATGTTTTCACATGTCTTTTCATTATTAAATGAATAAAAAACAAGATCCAATTAACAATTGTGATGAGCCAACAGAACATGCATTGATGATATGTTTTTGATGTGGAATAGAAAAGAAACATGCGTCGTTGAATCATACCAATCATAAAATGATATGGGGGAACTAATGGCCACTTTACAACTTGAACAGTAATAGTGGAATCAATAAGGATTTCAACGCTCTGAAAATGACCCTTACCTAAAGGTAACAAGATATTTCTTTTTCCTCCTAATGTATTCTACGTCGTCTTTTTCTTCACTTAATATGACTTCCCACTTGATTGCTAGAGGGAAGACTTTCTTAGACACATTCTACGTGTCCTTTTTCGCTTTTGTAGATTCATTCATGATATTTTTGAGATCTCCATATACTTTTTGATGTTTTCTTTCCTTTTATATATATATAAACAAAATAAAATCGATCAACAAAAGAAAATCAATGAAACATAATCGATTAGTTATTCTTTTCGTAGAGAAAGTAAAACATGTTGACTCCCATAAAAAATAAATAAATACTCCGATCTCAAAAAATAAATCATGAAATTAGAATAAAATACTCTAATATATTTTTTTGTATCTATCCTTGCTAGATGCAAACAAAAAGGGACAATCGAAAAGAAAAAAAATGTTTTAGAATTAGTTTTTTTAATATTATTTCTCTATAATTTCTTTAGTTTGTGGGATCATTTAACTCGAGGAATAACGAAAAGAATTATAGAACGAGAATGGATATATTATTCATTATTCTCACGCTTTTGTTATATCATATTAGCCTTACCACATAAATATTGCATTGCGTGCTACCTATCTAAATCAATACAAAGAGAAACAAGTCTTACAATAACATCTCAACCCACGTATGATTCTTTCTATCTTATAGATGCGTTAGGTACGTAATGAAATCACATCATGCGTACTAGTGACATCTAAAGCTAGATTGGCATCTTTCGGCCTTAATATGCCGCACTAACCCTTTAATAATGGACATAGTCTTAGTATTATTAGCCTCTAATTATTGACATGACCTTATAGATCGAGGAGAATTATTCCATTCATTTTTCTAAACCCATGTCGGGAGCAATTAAGGTATGGAAGGATTGGACCGTCACCTCTCTGTCTAATCCCAATCGATGTAGATGTGAACTCTTTATGTGGTGTAATGTCACCCAACATCCATGGGCACAAGTCCTCGAGGGAATGATTCCTTCACCATGATTATATGTGATGTGTTTGAACACTTTGGATTGGATTTTGTCAATCTTATATGAGGGATAGAGCGAATGATGTCTAATTAGGATTTGACATCGATAGATTTGATTAAGATATGGCTACCTACTCGGATTGAGCTAAAGTTAGGTTAGCTAAATGATTAAAGAAGTTTTCATTTTAATAAACTTAGTAGGATCTAATCTATTGCAATTCCTATTTAGATCAATCGAGCAGGTGGATAAGATACTTGTTCATCCGTGGAGTCCAATTATGTGATCATAATTGGTGTGTTGTTGTTTTTACTTACAATTAGGCATATAAAATATTGATTTGGTAGTGTAATAGATCCCTTCATCAAATATTTAAAAATAATAAATTTTAATTTATAAAATTATCAACATTATTTAGAACGTGACACTTATTAGTCTCTTAAAATATAATATGACTCGATATACAATGTGTTATACATAAATCTTAGAGTTTCTACAAAGTTTCAAAAAAATGTATCGTCTCTAAATTTTTTTAAAAAATAATTTTTTAAAAATAATTATATTAATTTAATATTAGGTTAGAAATTAGAAAAAAAATATTATTGACATCTTGATCAACTCGACGTGATCCATATCAATGTGTACAAGAATATCCAAAGTGCCATTGAGATGTATCCGATATGAAAATGTTGTATTCCGAGATGGTTTCGAGAATCTAATTTCAAGGTACAAGATGACTCTAAGATAATTCTGAGGTGAAAGGTGATCTTGAGATAGTTTCGAGATGACTCCAAAGTAAAAGCATTGTATTTCCAATACATCACCTGTATGAAGACCAAGATCGAGAGAGATTTTTCGATTCGGTCTATATGACACAAGTTAGCATATAAAATCTTCAAATATAAGTTAGAGTTGTTATCACCCGGAAGTTATATTTTTTATTATTTAGGATATGATTTTATACATTTGAAGGAGGAGAGAAAATTTTATGATTATCTTCTCTTCTTTATCATATAGGTTTAGGATTCTCCATCTTGTCAAAAAGAAAGAGAATAAAATTTACATTTCTCTTCTTTGATATAACACATGAAAAAAAAAATATGCTTTCTTTATTATGACTTTAGGTGGATGGACGATATCATATACCAACTATTAAAATTTTTATCAATATCATTATACCAAAATTCGCTAAGGGTGACTTACAAAATTTCTAATCTCTTAAAATTATTTAGAATACGATGCTTTTCTAATCTCTTAAAATAGGATAGGATTCTATATAGAATATACAATCAGATTATATAAAATTAATTTCAAGATCCTGAGAAGTCCATCTTCTCTAAACTTTAAAAAAATTAATTTTTTAAAAAGAATAAACAATTGTATTAATTTAAAGCTGAATTACAAAATAGGAAGCTGAGGGATCATTGGAAAAAAAAAAGATAGAAAGAGATGATTATGATCTATTAAAATTTCTGACAATTGTGACATATAGAGAGTCCAAAACCTATATTGATGAACTTTATATAATCTGTATTGATTATAAATTCTTTTAGTAACTTTTGAATCCTTATTGCTGGTTTACTGTTCAACAAAAATATCCTTTCATATAATTACATATAGATAGATAGATAAATAGAGAGAGAGAGAATATAGAAGAAGTAAATGAACATAAATAGATAGATAGATAGATAGAGAGAGAGGATAGAATAAGTAAATGAACTACGAATATGGAGAGGAGAAAACAAAGCCTACTCACCTCACCTGACTGATGCCCGATTAATAGTTGATTTTGTCCAACGAGCATGTGTTGTTGTTCCCTTTAGTTTATGCATGTCATTTTCTCCGTTGCCTGATCGACTCGCTACACTAATTGTGGCAATCAGTAATTGTGGCTGCAGCTCTCATTACCCCCACAATACAGTAATTATGGCCACCCTATCAATCGTTGTCACGCCACCCATCAAATTATTGTGCACCGCCCAACGAGCTTATAATATCCATCAAATAATTGCATTTTATTATTATTATTATTATTATTATTATTATTATTATTATTATTGTTGGAATAATAATCTCCTATTAATCTCTCTCATCATCACATCGGATGAGGTCGCTAACTTTGATGAGCCGAAGCGTGCGTCCCTCATTATTCCGTGTTTCTTCCCCCAAACACCCACCGGCGTGCAACCCGAGAACGCGGGCGTGGTGTTATCGAAACCCGAAGCAATTCTCCTCACTTCACCCGTTTCCCCGCACCGCCTTTCGATTGGCCGCGACGCTCCATCTTATACGGGTCCCTCGTAGGCCTCCAGTCGATGAGCGGGTAAGAAGGGAACGACGTTGGTCGTCCGGAAACCCGAGACCGGTGTTTTCTCACGCACCCGAGAACGTACGCCGGCTTATGATTGGCCGAAACGGCTCTCTCGACGTGGGTCCCCTATCTGAATCAGACGAGTTCTTTTTATTTTCCCGACGTGCTAAAAAAGCTAACCCCACTTTGCTTTGTTCCGTCTCTGTCTCTCCTTTTAACCCACACCATAAAAAAGCAAATAAACAAAATTAGACTTTTTGGGGATTTCATCCCTCGAAATTTCTATTTTTCCAGCAGTAAATAATTATATCGAAATTACTTATATATACGTACGTATGTTGACCGGTAATTAAAGAGAGGAGTATCTTTGAGGATTGGAATGCTGTGAAGGGATATAAATGGTATTTCGTGGGCTGAAGAAGTAAACAAAGGCGAGCCTCATTGATGCAGCGTTGATGTTGACTTAAAGTGATCCAGGCAAACGCCGTCCCGCTCCTGGGAAGCTTCGCGCTCACGCGGGTAGACGAGGCCACAAGTGGCAGCCGCCTAAAAAGCTGCTCCACTGTCGCAGAAAAGGCAGGGAACACGAATGTTCCCTCTTTAGACAAAACAAAGCCCGTCGGGCCAACGTTCTCATATAACGTGTCGGAAGATTACGAATGAAAAATGTGTTTTGTGCCGGGTTAAAGACAGGAGATCATGATCTACTTCCCTCGGGAGGCGTCGTCGCTTGACGGCGTCAGTCTCCTCCGTCCCGGTAAGTGGCGGACATGGGATAATATTAAACTACGCGTCCGCACTATTCCCACCACCCTCCTCTTCTCCCTTCTCCCTTCTGACGCCTCCCCCTCCTCTCAATTGGATTTAACGGGGCTTTGAATTCCGTCGTCTTTCTGCGTCTGGGTCTGTCTTGTGAGAGACGGGAGGGCGGCGAGAAGGGATGTGGTGAGTGGGAGATTTGGTGGGCGGCCGGTTAGGTTCGTAAGTTCGGAGGGATCGAAGCGTTGAGTCCTCCGTTCCTCTGGGTGTTTCTGCCTTCAGATTCAAGAGATTCGAGGTAGATCGACCGATGGTTTTGCTTTTGTGTCTTTTTTGAGGGAGTATTGTGTTTTGGCTTGTAAATATTTGCCCTTTGATGCCGAATTGTTTGGCTTGAGCTCGCTATGATTGTTTTAATTACCAACCCTAGGAGATGGTTTGAGGTAGTTCTTGGAAAGGCTTAAATTTTCGTCTCAGGAAGGTAAAGGTTTACGCTTGGAGCTATTTATGTTGTTTCTGTTGATCATTTTTTTTTCTTTCTTTTTTGTCGTTTATATTTCTCGTTGTAAGCTTCGGTAACCTTAAAAACGTGTAGATTTGTGTTGTCTTTTAATATTTGCGGATCAAGAATAGATTTTTTGAAGCAAAGATCATGAATATCTGTCATTTGTAATGTTTGCTTCGGTACGAGGTAATTTTCGATCAATGTGCTCGACGTTAGAAGATTTCTAGGTTCGAGTGATAAAATGGTCGAAATTTCTCACTTGAGGGTCAGGGTGATTCCTTTTCTCTGTTTTTAAGGCCTCTCACCGAAGTTTGATCGATTTGTTATGTGATCTTGTTGGTCTTGAATGATTATTTTATCATCTTTGAGCTCGCTCTCATGTCTGATCCAACGGATTGTTGATGACGATATAATGGTGTCTAGATCCAAGCTTTTAGTTTTCCTAGCTTTATATCTTGGTAGGCTATCCTGCCTCGCTTAATCACTGGCTTCTGTCACAAACTCCCGTTGATTTTGGTTTTGTAATATATATATATATATATATATATATATATATATATATATATATATATATATATATATATATATATATATATATAAAGAGAAAAAATTGGGCTTACCACCGTACTCGCACCATTATATATTTAACTTGTGCTCTTCAATTTTTGATTTGTTCTGTTATTAATCCTATTATGTTATGATTATTAGAAGAATATTTTTTTGTAATGGTGTTATTCTTATGATGCTTGCTTAAGAAAGATTGCTTAGAATTCTATTTTGTTTTGTTAATGCATTGTAGTATACCATTAAAAGATAATCATAGTTATTCTTAATATTTTGCTGGTAATTGAGAAATGTCGATTGACTTCCCTCTTGTTATTTTTTTTGTTTGTAGAGGCAACATTTCATCATCGTGTTATCTTTGTGCAGTTCAACGTCTTGACCATCTTATCACTCCGACACAAGTGGGCTGCCATATTACCTCCTTGGTGGTTCTGTCTATCCTTTTCTGTGCCGTTTCTGGTGTTGGTTAGACTAGATGTCGTTCCGTAGTATAGTTCGAGATGTGCGGGATAGTTTTGGGAGCTTGTCAAGGCGTAGTTTCGAAGTGAGACTTTCAAGTCTTTCTGGGCATCTCCGGGGTAAATCTCAAGTGTTTGTGCCTGAGCCACATGACACACCTCCAGTTATCCAGTCAAGTCGCTGGGCTAGCCTTCCACCTGAGCTACTTCGGGATGTGATTAAAAGATTGGAGGCAAGTGAAGGTACCTGGCCATCTCGTAAGGATGTTGTCGCCTGTGCAGCTGTGTGCAGAGCTTGGAGGGAGATGTGCAAAGAGATAGTAAGAAGTCCCGAGTTTTGTGGGAAGCTCACTTTTCCACTATCATTGAAACAGGTAGGTCTTTGTTTTACCACTTTACAAGAAAGATATTTGCCTTTTTATCTGTTACAGAGATTATGCGCCATCATATTTTCTTAAGCAAGCTGTACGTTAATATCATGTAGCAGAGATGACAAGCCATCTTGTTTTAAGTGAGCAATATGTGGCATGGGGGAGTTTAGATGACACTTATTTATTTGATGTTTGATGTTTCTATTTTTTTCTTCTTTTACAGCCTGGAACCCGAGATGGAATGATTCAATGTTTCATCAAGAGGGACAAGTCGAAATTAACTTATCATCTATATCTATGTCTTAGCCCTGGTAAGTTTGTGCCTGATTGATCAATTTTCTGTATGTCTATATTTTCTATCTTGTAATCTGTTTTTTTTTTCTTTTTTTTCTGGGGTGGGGGTGGTGGGGAGGGAGGGGTTCTTACATGTCACCTCTTAGATCTTTTTAAAAGATTAATGGAATGCTTGAACATCAGCACATCGAACTTGTTGACTAGCCAGGAGACGTGTTAATCAGATTCTTAAGTGTCTATGTTTATGCCAAAATAAAAAAAATACATATTCTATCTGGCATACCTGAATTCCCTCACTGTCCACACTTACTGTGTAGGAGTAGTGTAGATTGAAAAGTTAACAAAAGTTTGGAAGAAGTTAACAATGATTTTTTTTATCATAGTTACATTATAATAAGCTACAGTTAGGGCCTAAACAGATGTGACACATCATTGCTGATCAAATTTGGGCTTTGGTCTCAAGTCATAGCGGTTGCTGACAGGGCTGTTGCTAGCAGTTCCTTTTCTTCCAGTAGAACTCAAGTAGCAGTAGTTATGTCCTGTTTTAGCAATATTGGAATAACCTGCAGAGATCAGAGGCAGTTATTATATTGGAAATAAATAATTTCTTTGATCGAAATGCAATTCTTTCACTCTGTGTTCTTTTGTCCTACTGGCTTGTTGGTTTGCTTGTGCATTGACATGCGTATAACTTATACAAAACAATTCATTTATCACGCATCATGTGGTTTCGCTCCCTGGTCGTAGAGTTTAACTATAGTCAATCTTTCTCGGTCAACTTGCTTGTAAATTCCTCTCTTGTTAAAACTTCATTTGGTCATGAGAAACTTGTCATCAAGTATTGTAGAATGATTGTCAGGTTGGTAATCATTGTAAACTTTTGTCAAATTAACTTAAAAGGCCTTGTGCTATGTTTATTCTTGTATTTGGGTGATTCTTTTAGAGCCATTTTTCTCCTTTTTTACGCCAAAAGCAGTAAGTTCTGCTTGGTGTAAGAATCTTTGCAGAAACCAATCTGAGAATTCTTCATTTCTTCTTGTTTCCTCTTCTCATTTTTTTAAATCAGAATATGGCGATTGCAGATTCCTGTTCCATCACTCTTCCTGATATTCCATGTCCCTTTTGTTCCTTTCTGTGGAGTATCAGATTGTTGCATGCACATATGATAAGTTTGATGTTTGTTAATAATGCTCATGTCTAATCTGCATCTTGTAGCTGTGCTGGTTGAGAATGGGAAGTTCCTTCTATCGGCTAAAAGGATCCGTAGGACAGCCTGTACTGAATATGTTATCTCAATGGATGCCAATAACATATCACGATCGACCAACACGTACATTGGGAAGTTGAGGTATTGGAATTTATTTCGTAGACTGTGGCAGTGGTGGCAAATCTCAATTTAGATGCTTCCCTTTTGCATTGTAGGTCAAATTTTCTTGGTACAAAGTTCATAATTTATGACACGCAGCCTCCATATAATGGGGCTGCCATCTGCCCGCCTGGACGAACAAGCCGCAGATTTTACTCCAAGAAAGTGTCTCCTAAAGTCCCATCGGGCAGCTACAGCATAGCTCAGGTGACATATGAGCTGAATGTCCTTGGCACCAGAGGACCACGTCGAATGCATTGCGTTATGCACTCTATTCCTGCCTCAGCTCTTGAGCCTGGTGGCACAGTTCCTGGCCAGCCCGACAGCCTTGTTTCACGCTCCCTGGAGGAGTCCTTCCGCAGCATGTCCTTCTCCAAGTCCATCATGGATCGTTCCATGGACTTCAGCAGCTCTCGCTTCTCTGATATCACAGGAGGAACTCAAGAGGGGGATGAAGGCGGAGAGGCCAAGGAGAGACCACTGGTTCTCAGGAACAAACCCCCCAGGTGGCATGAGCAGCTGCAGTGCTGGTGCCTAAATTTTCGAGGTCGGGTCACTGTTGCCTCAGTGAAGAACTTCCAGCTCATCGCTGCATCACAGCCTGCCGCAGGGGCACCTACACCATCTCAGCCAGCACCATCCGAGCATGATAAGATTATACTGCAGTTTGGCAAGGTTGCGAAGGATATGTTCACGATGGATTATCGCTACCCACTCTCGGCGTTCCAGGCATTCGCAATCTGTTTGAGTAGCTTCGACACTAAGCTGGCTTGTGAATAGAACAACGAGAATAGATAACATCTACATCATGGTCACTCTGTTATCGATTCCTCATGGCTGTTGATGCACTAGTTATGACCTGCAACCCATTTCTTGGAGCACTAACCTGCTTCCTGATCAGTCTCAAGCTTCTCCAGCCACTCTGCATGAAGCAGTGAACTGATAACTCCACCAGATTCTTCATGTTTGTGTAGAATTCTGTCTAGATCAAGGCTTTGTTTAGTAGGCACAACATTGACTCTTTATGGAGAGATCAGTTGGTACTATTTTTCTTCCTTCTGTCTTGATCTCCCTCATGAATCCATTGACTTTTTATTCTTCTTCCATCTGCTTTCTGTAAAGGATTACCCTGTGGGCCTGAGCACTGTCCATGAGCTGCTTTTGTTTTACTTTTGATATCCTTTTCCAAAGTGGTACTCTACTATGGAGGAGATGTTGGGTTTGTTTTGGCAGATCACACATGCAGCAGGAGTAGATTCCATGCTGTCTTGGATGAAGAGTAAGACATGTTTGAATTGTAGCCTTTTCATACAGCTGGGGGAATAAAAGCAAAAGAAACAACAAAGTCTTGTGACCAAACAAGACAGAAGCCAAGGAGAACAGCTGGTAGGCACTAAGCTCCTGGCCCATCTTGATCTCACCTACTAATGGATGAAACCACTATTCATGTAGTGACAGCCTAGCCAAAGTGACTGCAGCACAGGGATGGTTGTGCTATTTATTAGTAGTGTAAAGGTGCAGAGGTTGATGGTCCCTGTCACATTCAAGATCACCATTTTGCCATGCTCTTTTACTCTCATGAGTTTGTGGAATGCACAAGGGATTAAACTGTTTTCTGATTATGCAAGTACAAATGGGGAGCAGTAGTTTCAAGCATCAACTACACTGGTTTGCTATGTTTGAACCATTGTCTACAATGTTCAGATTTAATTTAATGGGAGTAAACTTATCAATTTTTTAAAAATTAATTCAAGTTGTTTTTCATTTTGTGTGTACGACTAAATCGGGATTTTATAATCTCTATCGTTTAAGCGTTCCGAGTTCTCATCGATGATCGATATAATTTAGACTTAAATCATAATATGATATGTGATCCAATCCAGTAATGACTTCCATGTGTTTTAGTCCTCTCTATATCTATATACATATAATCCTTTCCTATTTGGACTTCTTGAAATATTCAGTTATAGGTTTGTTCTACTTATCATTTGTTATGGATGATCCAATAGAGTAACTAATTGATTAAATTATTATATTTAAGCTCGGGTTAACGATGATATATATGAAGGTTTAATTTTATATTTTCTTAATAATTTTTCATATATGTTAGTCTAGAATATAATAAAAAATCAAATCATAATATGATGCACATAAAACCCAACCAATGACACTTCACTATCCGTAGATAGTTATACTATATAACCTCTAATAATATTTGTTATGATCTAACTTGATGAGATACTTGTCAAATGTAGAATCTAAACCATTAACCCAAAATATTCAATGCAAATTTACGACAATATACCCATCCTATTTCATAAGCTAATTTAAATTCTTATTTATTTTCGATGTACGTATATACTTGAGGTGTTACACTGAATTTTTTTAATGGATATTATAATGATTGATGATAGTCGCTATTAGATAATGTTCATTATTAGAGATAATTAATACTATAAACAATAAAAAAAATTGAACACTCATAAACCATATGCAAATAAAAAATCTATATGATTAACCCCAAATATATTAACTATATTATTTTTAAAAGGTAGATTAAGGTTGAAATAGATGACATGTAAATAAATTCCCCTTAGTATCTTTATGTGAAGAAAATTGGGCACACATTGCCTTTTTATCCTAAAATTAGTATCTTTATATGAAGAAAACATTGTGAACAGAAAGAAAATAAAATCTCAACTCAAAAAAGGTTTTCTTTCTTTCGTTTTCTTTTTTGATTCTCAAATCAAACGGTTAAAAAAAGGCGATCAGATCTGATCATCGATGGTGGAAATGATTGTGTTGGTGATTAGTTTAGGATTCGGGGATGCTCGCGATCTGAGTCTCTAATTGAGTCCAATCTAAACCGAATCGGACCCAACGCTTCGCTTATTCAACGTTGCGGGCTTCCGACTCGGGTCCGACTCAACTTCTTTCAGTGTCGCCATCATGCGTATGGCACGTGACTGATTCCAGGTTATATAAGGCAGGCGGATCGATGGCACTCCGCGGCTCATTTGGTTCGCCCGCGGCGGAGGAGAGGGGAAGACACACTTGGGGAATGTTGGAAGCGAGGAGCTTGCGAAAGGCGGTCGTCCCGGCCTCGCTATTCCGAGACCCGTCGCCGGGGAACATCCAATCCACTCGCCTCGCTCTCAATGTACGTAAAAGACGGCAAACCCTAATTGTCTCGCCTTCCCTCCTATCCTGGTTTCCGTTTCGGCTTCGTGAAGTGTCGTTCCTGTGCTATTTAGGTCAATGATGGCGGCTCGTCTTGCTCCGTATACATCGCTTCCGGTTGCCGCGTCTACAAGATCGAGGTATCATGTGTTGTTGCTTGTACGGATGACCCCGAGTTCTGGTCTTGAAGGATCATTTTTGTAATGGAGTAAATTCCTTTTGGTGTCTCTTGGCTTGTTCAGTATGCCTATGCTACTGCATAGACAGAATCCATTGCTTATGTCTTATTGTGAGCGTTCAAGCTTGCTATGATTATGGACTTCTTCTTATGCCAAATTTCTTGCAAATTTGATTGGTTCGTTTAGTTTTTCTTTTGGTTGTTCAGGCTTGGAATTGTTTTGAAAATCCATTTCAATGAGCGCTCGCCTTTTCTTTTTATTTTTTTCCTTTTAGATTGGCTGGGATAAGAGCACTGTTTCATTTCCTTGGTTAAGTGTTTTGCTGTTGTTCGCAGAATGTCAAGTTATATTGGTTGATGAATTCTTTTAAGAAGTGTGAGAGACATCTACAATGTGAACATCTATCAACAGAATAGTTATGCATAACATTTCTATCATCTAAATTAAAGGACATGATACTCTGGGCTTAAGAGATGCTTGGCAAGTTATTAGACACTGATTCAGTTAGAAGCTCAGAAATTATTTGATGGGCTACCCAAAAGCTTTGATGCACTTGATATAAGAGCTTTATTTTATATGCAATTTCAAGTTATGTACGGTTCAGTTGTTATCTTGTTTTATTGCATATACCCTTTCAGATTAAGTAGTCTTCAGTTTGCTACCTTGTTATGATCACAACAGATAGATACATAAAATACTCACTTGTGTAGGAGAGGGTTACACAAAGCTCTGGTTGTTGAAGCCTTGAAGGGGTTTGTTTTTAAGAGTTAACCTAATCACTGTCAGATTCTGTGCAATAAGCAATTTCTATATGAATTTAAAACATCGTGTGGGCTGGAGTACTAATTTCAAAAGGGCAAGAAATGTATGCTAAAAAGATTTGGGAAATGTATTAATGTGTAACTACCTAAATATAGATAATGTTCACATAATCATTTTTTTTACTAATGCAATTTTTTCAATTTTTTTCCTGTAAAAATTGACAAGCATATACACCTTTGATAGCTTTCTTTTTTCTAGATATCCATGGAAGATTCTGTTATTACTAAAGGAAAAGAAAGCCTTATAATTCCTGTCAATGCAGAGGTATGGTCTATATCTAATGTTGAAATGCCAAATAATCATTGAAAAGTTTGTTTTATCTGGTTTAATATATTTTAAATTTTGGTTCATTATCTATAAAAAAGGTCATACACTCATCTGCGGTTGACCGCTGTCCTCATCGTTCAGAGATTCAAAGTTTAGTCCTTACTGAAGGAGGTCAGTTCTCATGTCTTATCACCCCTGCTATTCTTGAAGTCCACATTATAGCTTTATCTATCAAGTCTAGATGCCTGTTGATACATAATTCTTATCTATCAGCAGGAAATATAAAATGATAATACAAGTGGTTCAGTAGACAATGATCCTATAAACTGCTTTGGTGTTTACCAGTTACCTAGAAAGCCTTAAGTGATAAACTTTTTTTTGCCATTCGTATGCACTTATCCGTGATCAATGGATTCTTTTGGGGTGTAATATGTGTGATAGTTTCATTTACTGATTCGGACTGAATTAAATATCCAATGATAGAACCTTTTTTCTGTGGTAGCAACTTGGTAATCATATTTTACTATTCACATATTCATTAAATAAGCTCTTTAAAAGGTGTTCTTGGACTTGACCTTTTGTGAGTTGTTGGATGATATGATACACTACTTTCTTTTTTGACCTAGCATATGCTTTATCTTGTGTAAGGAATATAGTTTCCTTCAATAGTTTTTGGTTTTTTTTTTCCATTTTTAATAAGCCAATTGGCTCAGTTTGTTTAGTGTCTGCCATTTTGTGTTCATTGTGTCTACATATTTAATATATATTAAATATTTTAAGACCAGAAGGGGCACATGGTTGACGTAGACTTTCTCCCTTGTGGTGTGAATGAATTGCATATGCCTTTGTTTTTATCAAATATCCTTATCGTATTGATTCATTTTCAAATGCTGGCCCAAAGTTAGGAACTACTACTTGGTTTAATTCATGTAGACACCATGTGTCATCTGCACCATGTTTCACTACAAAACATTATAATCAACTTCTGATGGACACCAGAATCTTCATGTGTAGGTGCTGATGTGGAACCCACATGGTGGCCACATAACATCCAGGTTGTGTAGAAACCACATGTCATATAGAGTCAGAAAATGCAGCCCGGAGTGGGATCTACAGTACTCCCCTAGTCGGATTATAGTGGTCCACATGAATGCAAATCTGATCCCTTGGTAAACCCCGCAAGTGAGGATCTTAACTGCCTTGACTTCTAAAGGAAGTAAAGAAGGACGAAGCCCATATATTACACAATAAGGATTGCCTCTCCTATGTACGAAGTGGATGGCGTTGAGGAATTGAACAGTGAACCTGTGAATTTTTTTACAAATGATGATTTCGTTTCTAGAAACTGGATGAGTATTTTTTTTTCTATAATCTTATTCTTTCCTTGATAGTTTCTAATTCTCCATCCCTTTTGCTCATTCAACCGCGTAAAAAATGACTTGAATGCCATTCCATGGAAGATTAACAATATTACAAGTCCCAGAATGGCAGACACTGCTTTATTATAAAGATGGGTACTCCCCATGAGCTCCAGAGACATCCCTGTGAATATAAGTTTCTATATCATATCAGATTTGCTTTTTGAGTAAGAGTTTAATTGATCATGCATGAAAAATTATACCGGAACATGGCACATGCATGATTAAATTTATATCTTTTCATTGTCCTTTTTACAAATTCAAAATGATGTGATTAACAAAGATTTTCCATACTACTGATTTCATCTTTTTCCATTAGTGCTTTTGCATCCTTAAGTTCAATCTTTCTGATACACATATGTCATGATATATTCATTATAGAACTTGTGTAGATTATATTTGATATGCCATATTGTTGCAGGTGATAACTGCTTGATTATGGGCACAGTGGACTGTTATGGGCACCTTATTGTATCCCAGTTGGATGCGGTTGGTTCAGGTACCACAATATCTTATCCAATGTTGTTGTTGTTTATACTTGTATGGTAAATTAGCTGTGGGCATTTAACTCTTTTAGTTTTATGCTAAGCTGGAAAGATATGGCCTCAAAATAAGAATTGGCAACTTAATATGATACATCCAAATATTTTATTTTCTTCCTATAATGATGCTTTACTATGCATAGCTGTTAATTAAAACTTCTATGGCAATAACATGAAGAAACTAATATTAACCCACTAGCACTGTACTTGATCAGTCATCGACAGGCTTTCTTATTCGGTGTTGCCTCGAGATTGCGGTATAGGAGAGGGGAGCTGGGCTGGTATCTGCTTTAGTCCAGCACACTGGTCTACAGTATAATATCTTTTCCTGATTATAACCCCCTGTTCATTTTTTGTGATATCTTTCAAAATTTGCATGTTGCTTTTTGCATTCGAGATCACATTATCACTTTAAAATCATACTTTATCCTGTCACCAGAGCACAATTTTTGTGTCTTCACAGACCCTTGAGTCTGAAAAAGCAGTTAAATATTGTAAATTTGGAACAAATTTATTTGAACAGAAGGGATTCAGAGCATATACGAGCTTCTTTGCTCCAATACCATTGTAATTATACATCATAATTACTCAGATTGCTTACTATGCAAGAATATTCCAACTTCTCTAGGACTTTGTCTCATCTCATATTAGCACACTGCCAAACACATGCAAGGGTCCATAGTGGCCTTCTTCCACATTGCTTCTCCTTGCAGATTCCCTGTTCTTCCATTCATAATTTTTTTTTATAGCCATATTGAGAAAATTTGCAATGAAGCATGTCCGACCATTATTCACTGACATGGTGGTTAATTATCTGATAGCTTGTTATATTCGAATCTTTGTATAGCTTCATGGGAACTCAAGTTTTTTTTTTTCTATTTGTACAAAGGTTGAATTTATTTGGTTTTTGGGTTTTCTTTATTCTCCCCTAGTTGTAAATGCATATTTTCTTTGGGCAGACAAGCAATGCAAAAACAACTGTATTGTCTTTTATGCATTTAAATTTTCATTGAGATTCACATCTGAAACGTAATGCTTTCTTATCCAAATTATGTTGGAAATTCTATAATTATTGACATATACTCGTAGACATGCAACTTTCATATATGGAGAAATGTTTGCCTTTCTCTTATATTATCATAGTATATGATTCACAGGAGTATTGTTGGTTGAAAAAGGTTATGGTTATGAATGTTATCTTGATATAATATCAAATATTCTTAATTTTATGCCAAATATTAATTATTTCAGGTAGCAGTCGCCCGCAGCTTCTGCAAAAGTATTGATGTTTATGACCAAGATATCCACATTAAGAGTTTACAAACGTAAGTGTGTTTGATGTGAAATCTAGATTAAAATTCCTCCTTTCAGTTCTCAATTTTGCAAGTTATCATTTTCTATGTAAAATTCTGCTTGTAATGTATGAATAATTGATCTTGCACTAGCGGTGATAGTTATCCTTCCATGTATATTTCAGTTCAAATTATGTGTTCAACACTTCCTCGTCCACTGAAATTTCTTGAGCGATAATTTGATTATAAATTGTGCTGTGTGAGTCTTCATAAATATATTCATCAAAATCCTTTGTCTACATGTAGCAAAACCATGCACCAATGTGGTCATGTGTGCTCACAGCTTTGGCTAGGTTCTGGAATTTGTCATACATAAAACATATCTCATATGAAACAACTATCTTGTATGATCTCCGTGTTCTCTATTTAAGCTCCATGTGTAAGAAGTTAAGCTACTAGAGTTTTGGTTACTTGAATAAGGATGAATATGATTTTTTTTAAGTAATTAAAGAAAGATAAGAATATAGTAGTTGAAACAAATTGTAAATGGAACCGATGTCATTGGTATACACTTAGAATATCTGAGATTTGGAGAGTTAGACATTTATTATTTTTTTTTGTAAATTTTTTAGTGTCAAATTGAACTTGTGCTTTTAGTAGGATACAAATTAAGAAGTAAGAAAGGGACCTAACTGGTATCACTGCATTATGAAATGAGTATCCTTGTTAAACTGGGACACTTAGCCGTTTTGTAGAACCCTATGGTCCTGATGTTTGTGTTTTCATCATGGAGAATATACTTGCATGTTCCCTTGATGAACTGGTATATTTCAGTAAGAATCTAAAGTATGGGAATGTGGTGGCAGTTTGGAAATTTTGTAAGACCGAGGAGGGCATTTGATGTTTTAGGAAATCTAAGTGGAAAATTTTAAAGGAACATTCAAAAAGGATTTCTTTGAGATTGAAATCATCTTTGAACAAAAATGAAGTTCAACCTCCGGAATCCACTGGAGCGTTTGGCACAAGACAGTATAAACATGATCATGTACTTCAGCAAGTTTATGGTTCATAAACATTTTAAAGCAATCTGGGATGTTCTATTGGGATTACTGGTGATTCTTTTTGGTAGGCAAGTGATATTATAAATGTGCTGGCTAGGCTGCTGTGAGCTGTCCTTCATGGATCGGTATGCTGTAGCTGGCTTGCAGCAGCTGCCGACCTGCCTGCTGCAGATTGTCTGGCTATTATGTTCAGATGATTTGAATAACATGATAGGAGTTGATCCTTTAAGCAGATTATAGAAAAGTATACAAAATATTTCAGGTAAATGTAAGAACAAGCTAGGATTATCAAGAACATAAGCACTGAAGGAAATAGTATATCAGAAGAAGCTAAAAGAGGATCACAGCCGTCCCAGCTTTAATGAAAAGTTCAGAGAAGAGGGGATTATTGGAGATGTGATTGAATCCTAGTATTATCACGAATGTAAGTACTGAAGCTAAAAGAGGATCACAGTAGTCCCCAGATTTAATGAAAAGTTCAGAGAATAGGGGATTATTGGAGATGTGATTGAATCCTACATTGGAACAAAAATCCATTCTTATTAAAAATCTAAGTCAAGTAAGAGACACTTTATTATTTTTTATCGTCTTTAAAAAATATTGGTCATTAGAATTATCTTATATGCATAATTAGATTCTTTTCTGAATGCAAAAATTCAAAATCTCTCATGTGGCCAAATTCAGTTGCTGTAGCATGTTCAACCAGTAGGTGGTATTTGGCGGTATATGTGGATGTTTTCATATGTCATCTTGCAGAGATACGTTTAGTCTCAATATGTTACTACGGTAAGTATCTCTAGTAAAAGCATTGTTATGTACGTGGTGTATGTCTCTTCTTGTTACTGTTATATCTCTATTTACTACTTAAGCACGAAAATACAGTACTTTAATAATTGCTTGTTAAGTACGAAAAATCAGTTGATATATGATATATGTTTTATGTTTCCTCTTGATCTGTTTTTTGACTTAATTTGTTGAGTGTTTATGACACTAGTCATTTAATCACTTGGATGCACCAACTTTTTTGCTTATTAATAAAAGAGCTTCTTAAATGAGTAGATCTAGGTCATAAATGCTTGATTTGGCTGTAGTCTATTAATTGCATAAAAATGAATTATTTTTTGTTGGTTGTATTTGGTCACATATTATTCAAAGTACTTTACTATGAAGTCCTTCACATATTGTCATAGTTGCTCTTGGGTTGTATCCTGGATATCAAGGTTTGAAAACATCTTTAAATATTTAAAGGTAAGACTACATACATGGACCCTCCCCAGACCTCGTATTAGCAGGAGCCTCGTGCATTAGGTACGTCCTTTTTTCACTTTCCTATAAAGTTATGAACTGTACATGTGGCTGCATACCAAATATGTATTGTGCAGTACCTTGATCACACGTCACACATCTACCTTCTGGAACATTGTTGATACCAGTGCTTAGTATGAACTTTGGCAATCATTGGAGATAAAAAGACATCCTAGAAAGGGGGTTTTCCTTTTTATGTATGTAATAACCACAAAATCTACCTTATTCCCACTTGAATCTGATTTATCCCTTGGGCATATTTCACATCAAGGACTAGATTAAAATGCCTTAATGTGTTGTCCATCTTACTCTAATCATTGTAATTAGCAATGCTGTCTGGATCCCAAACAAGAATGATGAATTTGTTAATAAGGTTGTATGGTCGTTTCTAATTGCTTATCTTTTAATTGACTTTTAGATTGTGGTACCCGGCTTCATTAAGTTTTTTTGATAATCCAAATTATGAGGGGCACTCCTCTGTACTAGCTGTTGCTGAAGGCTCTCAGGTTACGTTTGTCTGTCTATGTTATATTTATAATTTTATGCACTTTTACTCGATAATTGCCTTCATTGTGCTGTAATTCCAGCTGACCATATGGGACTTGAGAACAAATCAAAATGGTGGATGTGTACAACGTGTATGTGGTTCCATTGGAGATCTCATATATTCCCTCTGTAGTTCACCATCTGGAACAATTGCTGTTGGTGGATCTGATCGTACTGTTACCATTTATGATCCTCGCAGGTTGGTGATTAGGTTAGGTTCCCCTTTGTAGGTAGCACTTCCAAAATTTGATGTGAATGATATCCTTTTATATTAGTATTTTTCAGCAATTGACTATTTTCTTGTGTTACAATTTTTGTGCCTTTGGATCTTTGTTCACACCAAAACTGACTTTTAATGTCCCTTCCTGACTTAGGTGGTCGGCCATATCAAGATGGGTGAACTGCTCAAAGTATGAGGTTTGTATCTTCGTAATATTTTAGATATATTTGAAAAAGCAAGGCAGCTTTGTGTTTCTTAATCTCCTAGTATTTTTAGTGTTTCTGTTATCAATTAAAAAAAGGATAACAAGATGTTTTTTCCTTCTTTCCAAATGCAGATAACAGGTCTCTATTTCTCAACAATCGACTCAGATTACATCTACGTCCAAGGTGTTGATTATGAGGTGATCCTTGAATATTGATGATGATGGAACTCTTTGTATTGTTCTTTTAAATCATACTTCATTGGCATTATTAAGTTAAAAGACCCAAAACTATCAATTAACAAAACATGCCTATACCACTTGTGTTGTACATTCTCCGTGCGTGTGTGTGTGTGTGTATTTGACATGCTATGACTCCTTACAAAATGGATATCCTTCACAATTTTTAACCAACACGAGCACAGAATGTATGGTGCCAATCTGAGTTGAACTGGCCTATAATATATATTAGTAATTATAATAACATCTTCCTCATCAAACATGTCTGGATTTGTTGAACCTTTATCAACAAGAAAAGCACTTCATTTTCTGCATTTATTTAGCGCAGCTACAAAATAATTTTGTTGCTTTCTGGGATCAATGGTGTGAAGCTTGTAGGTTATGCTTTTCACTTTTCATTTGCTTTGATCATGCTTCATAGCAGTCCACATGGATATTGACCAGTCTGATTAGTCTCTGTGTACTTCTCTTGCTATCATTTTCTTCATAAATCATCATGAAGTTCCTGGGGTCTTGACCACTCTGATCAGGCACAAATCTGAGTGTTTTATGCATTCAAGCCCCTCATAGCATGCCTTTGATTTGAATGCTTTGCTTTCAAGATGATCTTTTTTTCTTTCTTTAAATGTGAAGTAGTTTGACCACAACGATGACCTAACAAAGGTTCCAAACATGGTTGGATCAAAGCTTTTTCGAGAAAAAAAGAGAGAAACTTTAACAAATTGAATCAGAATCAATTATGGTAGCTTAGAAGGTGTAGTGGACTAGCGCGAATCGGGAAAAGCCCTATATCTTTAGCTCAAGTTTTCAATATTGCAGGTTATCTGTGGAACATGGAAAGAAGGTAGAAAAGCATTCTCCTTCAGGGGAGACTCAAACTGGTTGGGCTTTAGTAAGGTACTCTCCTTCCATGTTTATTTTGGATTAGAATTCATATATTTATAAGAATGAAGTTTTGCAGCCAAAATATCCTTGTATGTAATATAAATATATCAGAGATATACGAAGCTCTAAGCTCTTAAATATATTCATATGCAATATAAATATATTTATTTTGTATGCTTTAACCACCTTCCGCTGCAGTGTGCAAATGCAGATGTTCTTGCTGGATGGTGCGATTCTGGTAGCATCTTTGTGGCTGATGTTGTAGAGGAGCACTCATGAAACCTGTGAATACAGTTATCTGCTCGCAACTTTGAATACAAATACAAAGTGCTAGAAATTAGACCGTCAATCTTGTGACAACTTATTTTGCAACAACTGTGTAGGTGACTCATCGTCACATTTTCTCTTCTAAGGATACGTTCTTTACGATACTTGAAAGGCCACTTGTTGGATGCATTCAACTCTAGCCACCAAGATTCAGGAAATTGATCTTTTATAGTTTTAATTGGTGCAGGATCTTTTGTGGTCTGGGGTGCGATCGGATTATGTTGAAACATTAGTCTCTCGTATGAACAACAGGATCTGAGTTGTGAATTTGATCGTCTTTCTACCCCTCCAAGTTCCATGTTGAAACATTAATCTGTCGTGATGCTAATGAGACTTTAAACTATAGGGGCTGGGCTAGTGTGTAATTAATCATGAATCCAATGACATTGATGTAATCGACGAGCCAGATAGCTCTGCCAAGTGTCTCATTTAAAGTGCAATAAAAAAAAGGCCACGTCGACATCTGTCCTAGGCGGATCCATGGCCCCAACCCAACCGCTTGTCCACCAGAAAAGACCGGTTATGTACACGTTCGTCGTAACGGGTGCGGTCTTCGTCGCGTTCGGATCGCTTGTTGGACTCGCTCGCCGACTCGATTTAACCCAATAGGTGCGCGTCACTGTATGATGCAAGCAAACTGCGACGCACATCGCCCGCTTCCAGACTTCTTCGCGGGCCGTCCCCATCGGAAAACCTGGGCGGTGCCACATATATTGAGGGTTTTATGGGGTTTTGAGTTCATCGATTGGATTCTTTATCTGTGTTCGTTCGGTGATGATCTGGAACAGACTTTTGACTGGTAGCTGATCGATTTATCCACTTCGGTTCGACTTCGGTGCTATTTGAAGTTGGAATTGGGAGGCTCTGCAGCTGATTGCGTGGCTTTCATGCGACTTTGGTGGACGAAATGGCGAGCAAGGGAGCGGTCGTGACTCGCTCATCGGCTTCGCATCGTCGAGGTTGGTCATCTAGCTGATGTTCTAAGATTGTCTTCCCCTCTTTGCGATAGTTGTACGGAACATGGACTATTTGAGTACCAATTGTCTTTTTAGCTCATTGAAATCTTGGAGCATCTTTCCCTTCATTGAGTTACCGGAAAACATTGGAGTTTTACCCCTTTGAATTCGTGGATTGTAGTGAAATATAAGGTTAGATCAAGATCGATAATGTGTGCCTCTAAATGGATCTGGGCGGTGGCCCTGCGAGCGTCCTCGCGAGCGTGAGGGTTGCCACGAATCCTAAGTAATACGATGTAATATAATATATTATATTATATTATATAAAATCTAAACAGTACAGGACTGTTTGGTTTTGGTTGGTTATGTACCGGGAAACACTGGTTGAACGATATCGAACCAGCCGATACAGTGAACCTTGGTTTGGAGTACCAGTCTCAGCTCAGACCTGGACGGATCAGTATGAACCATCTGGTTTTTCAAATAATTCTCTCACTTGATGCATAATGAAGTGTTTCCTATGTGATATTGGAATGAAATTAAACCTCTCTTATTTAGGCCTCTGTTGAAAGGTTTTTTCTCCTTTTAAGTGGTTACTTCTGTTTTCAGTGTTGGAGCACTATAATACTGTGCCAGTGCGATCTGATAGTAGTGGTCTGTTGTTAAAAGGCCCTGAACTTTTTTTACCTGGATCAAGGATGGTAAAAAAGGAAAATCCAAAATATGACTTGAAATTGGATAGGTTGCTAGAGAGTGAAAAAAGTAAATATTGCTCAGATCATGTTCACATTATATACATTTGTTGGTGAAGAAATACCTGTTCTTCACTTGTGCAACTCCATTAAAATGATGTGTTTGCTTGAGCGCATGCATGCTGGTAGTTATATTACTGAAGGAACGCCGCATCATGTCAACCGGTACTGGTATGGATAATGAATCTGTGTTTTTCGTCATCCTTGTTCTCACAGAACCTACCTGTCTTCTCCAGGAGTTTGGCCATTGTGTTAGATTGGCAACTCATGTGAATTTCCGGACTTTTGTGAAGTCATGTGGTCTGGAATTTTACCCTTTGGGTGGTGATCCTCGAATAATGGTTGAATGTAAGTATCTAATATTTGATTTATTAGAAATGAATTTTGAGACTTCTTGTTCAATCTCATTCTGATATTAATCAAATTTACTACTGTGATCTTTATATTTATATTTCACTAAATTTGGTGATTTTTAGTGGTTACTTCTCTTTTAGTCTAGGCACATTCTTGTGTGTATGTATTACTTTTTGAGGCAAAATGATGACTAAGATACCTATCCAGTCTCATTCTGTTGGAGAATGATATAGAAACCAAGGTAAACAAAAACAGAAAAAAAAAAAAGAAAAAAAAAAAGAAACAGGACTGATTGTAATGATGATCTTGATAGAATTTTATTAGTTGGATTCTGTTACCATAAAATATAAAATCATGCTTTTATAGATGAGAAACCTTTCAGATGGTTGTAATCCGTCTTGTTGAACTTAAGCAAGTGGTGCAAACAAGTGGAAGAGATGATTATTCTTAGTATGCTAATTGTGCTCAAATGACTATAACACATAGGCGGAATAAGCAACCCAAACAAACCCAAGTGATACATTTGTGCATATTGTCAAACTTCTGCATCATTGTACTGATATGAGTGCCGATATCGAGGATCTGTGATCAGTTTAGGATTGTACATGAGATGTAAGCTTCTACATTCACATGTTTTATGTGTTTTTGCGTTCATATATGGTCCATCTTGAAATGGACATGATTATATAAGAATCAGGTTATCCTATCATAATTTCTGTCGGTTGATCAGTATGACACTCGTCTCAAAAAACAAAAGGTTCCTTTTTTTGTAATTGCAAGATCATAATGTCCATCTCATTCTCCTGGTACATTGTGCTCAAGTGTAATTCATAACTATTCTTTTTCATCTATGAGGTCTTAAATCTTTTTTACCTTCCGAGTGTAAACTGTATCTGATGTATTCTTCTGGGATCAATTTTGTCTGTCAAGCCTCTTGTCGATGAAGAGAAGATAACAACTATCATTTTGGAGTTACTTAAAGAGACAGGACAAAGGGGGATCATTAGCCGTGGATGGGGAAATCTTGGAAGTCGTATGTGTTTCCTTTCCTTGGCGATGTACTTAACATCTTAAATGTTGCTAGAGCTTTCTGCAAGTCAACTTATTGGATCTTGTTATAAATTACTATGATAATTGGTTTTTGTTATCTTATTACGCAGCTAAATTGGTCGCTAAGTGAAAACTCATTAAGAAGTTTGAAAGCTATTGTACCATGAATCTCATGAAGCATTCAGTTAGCCATGCTGATGCTTCCTATTAGTTTTTGTTGATTACTGCTTAGTAAAAGATTTACTGTACTGTAAACTTATATCTTTCATATGTACTATATCACAGTGAGTGTTGCTTTGGGGAATCTACTAAGCTATTTGTCCATCATGTCATCTAAAATAAATGTCTAACATTTGTGTCAATTTTATATTTTCTGTTCTCTTATAAATATAGTCATATGAATTCATCATGTTGTCCTTCAGTCCTGTATACCACTGATGCAGTGTCTGAAGTTCGTGTGGATGTCTATCTTCTTGGAGATTGCCCACATGACTGGTTGTCTCCTCGGTGTTCTGCAGTGGTGAGCTTTCAGTTTCATGGCTGTTTGTCTTTAGATTGTTTAAAAATGTGTGCTTAGTTCGATGTGTTAATCTGATTCTTATCAGTCTTGGAATAGTAAGAAACTATTTCTTTTTTTCTTCAAACCATGTAATTTGACTAATTATTAAATTACCATCACTTAAAACCTTTTTGTTTGTTGCCTTGTCATGAAAAAAATTGAATGCTGCTAGTTAAGCATATATCCTTCTGAAAAATGTGTCTTATCCAGTGATTTAGCCTGTTGGCTTTCTTAGTTGGATAAGCTATTGTTATAATGTTGTCAATCACTGACATGGGTCAAGCTATGTAACCAAAAGTTAATATAAAGGGTGATCCTTGTTGTCATTGGTAAGGTTTCTCCAATGCAATTTAGATGATCAAGAATCAAATCACTGAAACAACCTCACTACTCAAGGGTAAGACGATGCACAGTGACACTCTATATAACCGCATTGGTGGGACCATCGTGCACTAAGTATTGAAATATTATGAATAATTGGTTGAAAAATAAACTGCTTTTGGATATCTTGGTTAAGTCGTAACTTTTGAAATGCCGAGCTGGTTGATGGCTGGTCTAGAGCACTTTAATAAACAGACATTATTAGTTATTTCATCATCATTTTCTATTCTTGATGTATTTAGTTACTAATTTAAAAAGAATTATTTGTTTGATGACCACCTGCAAGCTGGCTGCTAGCTCATTTACTGAATTATGAACTTTAGTTCTCTCAGTGACGGCTACTTATTCTGGAACATACACTCAGGTTCATCATGGTGGGGCTGGGACAACAGCTTCTGGATTAAGAGCTGGGGTAATCGTATCTTTGAACTTTTTTCTAAACATATGCATGCATATACATAGGCATGCATGCATCATTTTTTATTCCCTTTCAGATAATTCGTTCTGTACGTTGTGTATAATCCCCTGGAGCATTTTTTCTTTTGGCATGTCATAATTGGGTGTATTCCTTTTACTAAAAGCTTTTATCTAAAGAATGATAAGAGAGATCAGGGAGAGGAGATCAAAGAAGACTAGATAAGTCAATACAGGGAAATAGAAAGCGAAAAATAGGAAGGGGAGGGTTCGGGAACTTGGTTGGACCTGCTATAACTCGCCAATTACTAATTTCTGTGTTAGCTAGTCATGGTCTCCTACTGCTGTGGGTGTCAGATGCAATTTTAATTAAACTTCATTTTAGGTTAACAATTGCACAGGTGACACATCTCTTGGCATGATATAGGCTCTTTTGCATTGGTTAGGTCATTGTTGTGGTGGATGCAATCAATACTTGTTGGTTTTATCGTAACATAGAATCCACCCACCAGAACTAAGATTCTTCTTTTTCCGGCACGGGATGGGTTCGACAACGTAATTAAACACATTCATGCACCATCATGCGATTGATATCCCGCTAGAGAGGGTCTGGCAAGCTCAAATTTCAGAAGCAGCTAGAAATATTTTAGTTCACCAGTACCATTTCTTTTGATCCACTAACTTTATTTACATGTGAAAACTACTCTGCTTTTTCACCTTCCTTTAACTGGTTCAAAGTTCTTAACGAGTATTAGATGATCCATCATGCTTAACATTTCATTGGACAATCTCAGATCAGTTAGTGGATCGATGGTTGCGGTAGTCAAAGTTGATTCTTTGATTCACCTGTGGAACATGTTCTTATAACAAATCAGAATGGATGTTTTGAGCTATGCTTAACCGCAGTTGTACCTTATGTCAGTGCCCAACCACAGTTGTACCTTGATTTGGTGACCAATGCTTCTGGGGTGAGAGGATTCGAGCAATGGTAGTCGGACCTGCTATAAGATTTATGCTCCGACCAGAGGTAACCCAACAGTTAGATTCAAACGATATGCAGATGATATACCATCTTTTCCTTCTTTCTGGCCAACAGTTTGCCTCTTTCTTGTTGTTTTATTTATGGAGGTTAAGTTGCGTGCCATGGAATTAAGAGAGCAAATAGAAAATGAAGATGGTGTTGAGGCTGCAGTGGATGCATTCCATAGGCATTTGCCACCACAGCTACCGATCCCTCCTCCTCCTCCTCCTCCTCCTCCTCCTCCAGATGATGGACCTCCAAATCTCATTCGGTGGCTGCCTCAATTCGTCTTCCATGCGCTTCATGGTCCTCCCTGTGTTTTAGCCATTCTTTATTATGTTCTCATTGTCATTTTTGTGTGTGTGAATATGGGGTAATAAAGACCAATTATATAGTTTTCTTTACATGTATGGAGTGCTTGAGGGATTCATGGAGTCTTCCAGCTTATATAGACTTTTGGTGTGCAATGTTACATAATTGTCATTTTGTTTCCCTGTATCTATCTTAATTTTTCTTCTTCTGCTTCCAGCTTATCTATCACAATGTTACATAATTAGCATCATAAATTTGTCTTCTTCTTCAATTTTTTTTTTTTAATTTACTTCATCTTTTTCTTAATATTATTGTAATAATGTTTTTAAGATATTTTTCGATAAAGAATATTGATTCTTAAATCATAAATTGATTGAGGATATAAGGAATACAGAAATATCATTCTATGTATGTTTATCTTTTATTAGAGGTGAACAACTAGATTCCAATTGCAAATTAAACTTATTCCAAGTCGGATTGGATTTGCAAGGGAGGTTACATTAAATAAAAAATAAAGATTTCTAATCAAATTCAATTGCAAAGATTTTGTCGACGATTACTGTCCTCGATGCTGCGTGGTCAACCACTGCTCGTCCCTCATCGATCTTGGGGAGTGGCGAGGTTTTTGGCGCCAACCGAGGATGCGGGACCAAGAAATTTTAGCGGGGGATGCAGGTTTGGCGCCAACCCTCGACAGTCATTCCAAGTCTCGCTTTGGCATTCTCCACAGCAGATTCCAAGTCGGTCTCTCTCTCTCCTAAGATTTGGAGAGAGAGAGAGAGAGAGAGAGAGAGAGATGATATCGTTCCGTGATGCACTGTATTCTGCCAAGAAGATGAACGGGGAATACGACAGAGAGAAAGAAACAAAGAACACGACACTGTTCGATCCTCCTAACAGTGTCGCCAAGTCCTTTTGCTGGAGCGAATGGATAGTCACATCGATCGATTAATAATGTGGTAAATCATTGGGCACACTGCGCCTCGGGATTCTCACGCAAAGGTCTCTTTCGCCAGAAGGATGCACTGTGGCCATATGGAGACGGGGTTTGTATGCCTATTATTACCGGCTGGTGTAGTATTTATTCTATGTATCTTTTATCTTTTATTTTTTGCTTCTACAATCCCTTCTACCCAACTCAATAGACTTATTTTGACCTTTTTTATATTTAGGCAAAAGAAATAATTACATATTATCTCTTGTAATTAGTTATCTTTAGCATCTTAATCCTTACATTTTAAAAAAATTATATTGATATTTTTATAATTATGAAAGTAAAATATTTATATTTATTTATCATGACATTGTTAATCTTATCTATGAAAACATGAAGACAATGGGTAAAAAGATAATTTTAACGTTCTAGTTGATAGTAACGGATGGTGACATCGTTGAGAGTCACAAATAACTATTATGGTTGAGGAAAGTGACAACGAGAGATAAGAATCACCCTACATCTATGTCTTCACCGATGCAATTGATAAGTGATGTTGCTATACATTTACGTTGATGCTGATACAGATATTGAGTGATCCTTTTTCCTATTGACAATTATATCAATATCGATGTAAAATAACGAAATGACTACTTGACAATTGCGTCGACATTGACATAAATGTAATACGACTCTCACTATTCATCGTCGCTCTCCTTATCAACAATACCCACCTACATCCCATAGTGATGCCACATCCGTCACTAACGAGATGATTTATCATCACAAATTGAAATATTAAAATTATTTTTTTATCATTTATTTTCATATTTATATTTGTAAAATCGACATTAGAGTAAATGGATTAAGATGTTTTACTTTCGTAATTATAAGTATGTCAATATAATTTTAAAAATATAAAGATCAAGATATTAGATATAATTAATTATAGAAAAAATATATATAATTAGTCCTTATCAAGATTACTCCAATCCACCTCGTTAGCCCCGTCCTCACATATATATATATATATATATATATATATATATATATGTATATGTATATCCAGTTGAATCGATTGAGCATCGCTGTCTCCATGATGGTCCCATGATACATGATGGTCATAAACGATGGATATGTGCGCGTAATGATGGTGGCGCTGCCGAACTCACGATCCGATGCAGCGACGAATTAGAAGGCCGGGCTGGGGATCAATTGGCGGTGATTCACCGGGTGGCACTGCGCGACCACAACAAAGCATGTGTAATGCCATGCCATGCCATGATCATGATCATGATCATGATCATGCAAAGAAAGACAGGCAGAGAAGTACACTTTGCTTGTGTCCCAAACATGCCCGGGAATCACATCGATGGCGCATGGGCCCAACCAACCAACATCCCCAGGTGGAATCTAATTGCTCCATGAACACCTCCAAACGCCACGGTATCACCTTTTCATCGTGTGTCTTGATCGACACCCATATGTATTATGTGATTCATCTTCATCTTCACGACTTGATGATTAGGGTTCCAAGTTTCCAACATTAGTCTATAAACCTATTTCCACATAGTTATAAAACCCTAATCGAACTGATTGATTCCTCAGATCCAAAATATTATGAACGTAATCCTCTGACGGTTTATTTATGCTAAAAATATTTATTTCTTTTCGTAAGAAGAAATATATTATGTTTATTGCTTTCTCATCTTCTGTTTCTTACATTCCTATCATTCTTTTTTCATTATATTATGATATATATATATATATATATATATATATATATATATATATATATATATATATATATATATATATATATACCATTCGTATTTATTCATATTTCAAGTACATCTTATACATCAATATATTATTTTCTGAAATATTTTCATATTATGTATGAGTTTAGCGTCTCATTCTCATTCATAAGACAACGTTAAATTATGATTTTAAACATCAATTTTTCTAACTCATATTTTAATTTACATGGATGTTTTTACCCTAAAAAAAAGAATAAATCGTCTATTTGATTACCAATTTTTTACACATATATATATATATATATATATATATATATATATTCTGAGAAATTGGAGTGAGTTTTTATTTGATGAGTCAAAGTTTGAGGAAGTCAAAGAGTTTATAGGGAGAGTCGTGTAGCATTTCTATCCCTACATAGCTTCATCATTAGCACATTGGGAATTGTAGACCAAATGTAATTATGTCTCGGTGTTAACACAATTGGGAACTCCATTGGAGGTTGATTGAATTATCTATCTATTTAAGATTTTTCACATATATTTCCTTTAATGTGTGAAAATAATGCATCTTTATCTATACACATTATAATATACTTTTTTACCGATAAAAATATTGAGTTTAAAATTAGTTGAAGAGTAAAAGAACAGAAAACTTATATATTTTTCATCCCAAAATGATAAAAATATGATAATAATATATTTAATATATAGAAAGAAAGATACATAAATACCTAATAGTTTTATATGTATAATAAATTTAAAGGATACTAAATGTCATATACAGTTTTAATTAATAGCCAAACCAAAATTACATGCGAGAATATTCTTTATTAAATTTAGAGTGGTAAATGCGAGAATCACTTAATTTTGACTAATAAATGCTCATTTAACTAAATAATATCGAATCAGATTTAATCAAGCAAAAGTAAATTTTTCTTAGAAAAGAAAAGAGTTAAAGATTGACGAAAGAAAATAATCTAAAGATATAATAATATAAATTATATTAAGATAAGAAATATGTAAATTTTTTTATCTTATTAATTTACTCAAAATATCTAATTTTGTTTTAATTCATAAAAAAATTGCACTAAAAATATTAAAAATCCAATTTAAACAGATTGAAAGAGACTAAAATGTTTGAGATCCGTACGCATGCCGTAGTCACGGGCAGGATGTACTCGCGACGAACAACGTCGAGTCGAATCCAATGCAACACATTGACTCCCTCTCTCTCTCTCTCTCCCTCGTGTTCTTACTTTAATGTCCGATCACTGGCAACGCGTTGAGCAATTAATGTTTTCTCCATTTCCCATCCCCGTCTGCTCTGTTTTCGCTGTCTTTTTGCTTGTTGCATTTCTTTTTCTTGCCCTTTCGCGTACACACACACACACACAAGCTCTTATTCCTGAAGGATTCTAGAGCGGAAACCCCGAAAAGGAGAAAAAGAGAGAGAAAAATCTACCTTTCTATCGGGTTTTCTCCTTGTCTTGAGCATCTTTGGGTACTTGCAGCTGTTTCGAGGAATGAGAAAGGGAAGGCGAGTGATTGATTTGGATAGGCCTTGAAAGCTCTGGCCTTGGGAGGAAAGAAGGGTTTTTGATCGGCGTAGGGAGAGATGGATACCGGGCGCCGCCTTGTAGCCGGTTCGCGTAACCGCAACGAGTTCGTGGTCATCAATGCTGATGATTTTGAGCGGGTGAGTGCGATAAAGATGTCGTCTTTCTATCCGGGTGTCCGTTCCTTTCTCGATTCCTGGGTGATCGTTGATGGTGCTACCCATCCCGAGTTCTGAAACGTGCGCTGGTGTTTGCGTTCGGTGGAAGTGATGGACAAAAAATAAAAAGCGATTTTGCGTTGAGCTTTTCATCAAAAGTCTCATCTTTTTGTTGGATGTCTAAAGTTTTTGAGGGTTTTCATTTGATTAGTATCGCCATGTTCAGGCATTCTTCGGCTCCCTCTTTTTTCTTGATATCGCACTTCACACGGATGGATAAAAGCTCTTGTTCTCTGGTTTTTTTTTTTGTCAGACGCATTTCGTTTTCTGCTGCTCTTGACTTCTCTTCAGCTATTTTCCTCTTCGGTACTAGTGATAACGACTGCAGTTATGAAGTATTTTCTTTTACGCACTCATGGTTCTTGTCATCTTTCCTTAGTCCAGGAACAAGATCTCCTGATGCTAATATAATTTTAACTTCACATACGCTATTTTCGCTTGTACAATATGGTTTTCCCCAATCATATTTCATGGTACTATTGGGTTTCTGCAGCCCAAATTCGCCCAAGTTTCCAGTAGGCAGATCTGCCAGATTTGTGGAGACGATATTGAAGTATTGGTCGAAGAGGAATTCTTTGTTGCCTGCAACGAATGCGCTTTCCCTGTATGTAGGACTTGCTATGAGTATGAGAGGAGGGAGGGGACTCAGGCCTGCCCACAGTGCAAGACCCGGTACAAGCGCCACAAAGGTTCGCCATCCTTGGACTTGTTGGTGTGTGCTTGGTATCGGTACCTTGTCCTAACAATGAAGTTTTGCAGGTAGTCCTAGGGTAGAGGGTGATGAGGAAGAAGATGGTGATGATGATCTGGAGAAAGAATTTAATTTTGGCAATTTTGACTCGAAGGAGACGCCGAACGATCCTGTGACAAATCTTGAACGACCGTGTGGTGTTGGACAGAGCTCTCTCAGTTGGCTAGGCACTTCTAACCCCATTGTGCAAAGTAATGGCACCAATATCCTACTTCTGACTGATGGTGAAGAGGTAGAGTGATTGATTACATGCAGGAAGAGAAATCTTTTAAATTGCTTTATGTCGGCTCATGATCATGAATTTATTAGGTCGATCGAATTTCTCCTGATCACCATGCTCTCATAGTCCCTCCATATCTGGGATTTGGAGGACAAATTATTCCCAGTAATGCTACTCAATCATCTGCCTCTAGTAAGTGGATTGTTCTAGCTTTGTAACTCTTTGTATTGTTGCTAGCATTATGGTCAGTAGTGTTCTTGGCCTCGTCTCCTCTTTACTGAGTCTAGGGAGTAATGCTTTATGTACTTTTTCAGCACAACATAGAGCTATCAATCCCAACAAAGACATATCAGTATATGGCTATGGAACTGTTGCTTGGAAGGATAGAATTGATGAGTGGAAGAGAAAGCAATTAAACAAGTGTCAGCACCTTCAGCATGCAGGGTGGGATGGTAATGGCTTTGATGGATACGGGCAAGAAAACGATGAATTACCTATGTATGTTAACATCTTTCTTCTCTCTCTCTCTCCTCTCTTTCTCTTTTACACTGTAGATTTTGTAATTTATGTTTGTTACTCTATTCTTGAACTAGTATATCCGCATATCACTTTTGTTTTTTCCATTATTTCTTAAGTTTTGATGTTATAACTTTAGCTCTTTATCTTTTGGTTTTGATTGAGAATCGTTCATTGTCCTCAGCCAACTAGGGTCAAGATTGCAAATGGAAGCTTTTGACTTCATACTGCATTCGATACTTTTAACTAATGCACGACTTTGATAGTTATAGGTTATTTTTTTATGTGCAACCCTGCATAAGAGATTCTTTGAACTGCAAGTCTTAAATTTTGGTGGCTTTTGAGTTTACTTAGCTTGAGCTATTTTTCAGTAAATATTTGTTCAAAGGTTCAGATTGACTAGCTTTCCTGACAATATATCAATTAAAGATATGAAGCTTGCACGATTTTGTGTCATTCATTAATTATAATCTATGCCTCAAAAATGAGTCAGCACCATGTTATCGACATTAAATGTTGCTCCTGTACTGGTAAGCCTGCTTGGTCATATAGTCCATGCAGAAAAAAAAGGGCAAAAAAAGAGATGCATTAGAAGGAATAATTGCATCTAGATTACCTTTTTTTATATATAAAAACTTGGTTTCTGCTTTTTCCTTGGAGTACAAATATATGCTTTGATAAAGTAACAATCACTTACACTGGTTAAGTGAATGTGCAGTTTATGTTATCATTGCTTGGTGGAGGGCCTCCACTTACAATTGCACATTCATTTAACCAATATAAGTGATTTGTCTAGTGCACTCACAAAAGAGAATAGTGCACTAGACAGCCTTCTTTTTTGTGTTCAGTTTTTTAGTTCACGTGGTAAAACTAACATTTATCCATCTTTAAGCTATTTCATTTACGATCATCAAGAAATTACCTTTCAAATGATTGAATGTTGCCTTTTCTTTTCATTAATTGTACTCTCTTCCATTTTCTAGCAGTTATGCATCTGTTTAAAGTTTAAACTTTGTCGCTCTTCATTTCCAAACTTCTGATGTAGGTCTGATGAGAGCAGGCAACCATTGTCGAGAAAGCTACCCATTGCTTCCAGTAAGATAAACCCGTACAGGATAATAATTTTGTTGAGGCTCATCATTCTTGGTTTCTTCTTCCATTATAGACTTCTGAACCCAGTTCTGGATGCCTATGGATTGTGGCTGACATCTGTTATATGTGAAATCTGGTTTGCCATTTCATGGATTTTGGATCAATTTCCAAAATGGTATCCTATAGAACGAGAGACCTACTTGGATCGTCTATCATTGAGGTAATCAAACTTTCTAAGAATGTTGTATAACTTAATTAATTTTTGTTACCTGACTGGTGAATAATTTGTTCCCAGGTATGAGAAAGAAGGGAAACCATCTGAGTTAGCAGATGTTGATATCTTTGTTAGCACTGTTGATCCTATGAAAGAACCTCCACTTATCACTGCAAATACAGTTTTATCTATACTTGCCGTGGATTATCCCATTGCTAAAGTTTCATGTTATGTATCTGATGATGGTGCTGCAATGCTTACATTTGAGGCACTTTCAGAAACCTCTGAATTTGCCAAAAAGTGGGTTCCATTTTGCAAAAAGTTCAACATTGAACCTCGTGCTCCTGAATGGTACTTCGCTCAGAAAATTGACTATTTGAAGGACAAATTTCATCCAGATTTTGTGAGGGAACGACGTGCTATAAAGGTTTACTCATCTTTGAAATCCCTTTTTGTTATTTTGGTAATTCCATATTTAAAATTTGATTTCTACCAGTCCTGATTTAGCCAACTTTATGCCTCATAAAGTTCCCACTGTCATTTTATGTTTACATGGTTATATCGTGATATGGTAGCCATTTTCAATAATGAGTTTAGTCCTTAGAACCCTCAAACACCTAATGCAATTTAATCTGGTATTTTGTATCTTGCAGAGAGAATATGAGGAGTTTAAGGTTCGTATTAATGCATTAGTTTCCATGGCACAAAAGGTTCCTGAAGAAGGCTGGACAATGCAGGATGGAACTCCATGGCCTGGAAACAATGTCCGAGACCATCCGGGAATGATTCAGGTGTCCGACATACTATTAACAATTCCTAGTAACTGTAACTGCTTCTTCTTTATACTATTCAAATCGACCTCATTTTATTTTCATGGGGTTCCATGAAATGATGCATAAAGATCTGATATATTCTAAGACCAAAATTTGTTGCTGATTAATTCTTTGCATCTAGAATCTTACATGAAGCTGAACATCTATCTCTGCATGTTTCTCAAATTTTAAACACAACTTAGCTGTTTATTTTTGAGTGAACTAGACTCAGTCCTTTAGTTCAGCCATCCTTTAGGCTGTATGCAAAATGTAAAATTATGTTTGCATTTGTTACAAACAAGGTGCTAAAAGCATAGGAAACTTGTTTATTTCTAATTTTATTTCCCTTTATTTTTCACTTGATGCAGTTTCTAAATATAAATTTGCAACCACATTAGAAATTGCTAATCTTGTATGCCCTTTAGGTCTTTTTGGGTCATGATGGCGTGCTTGATGAGGAAGGAAACAATTTACCACGTCTAGTATATGTTTCTCGAGAGAAAAGACCAGGATACAATCACCACAAAAAAGCTGGTGCCATGAATGCTCTGGTAATTTTCCTTCACGAAAATCTATGATTTTGTTCTGTGTTCAATGGATGATAGAGTTTCTCACCTATTCCATTTGATGTCGATAACTAGATTTTATGTCAATAACTAGTTGATTTGATTCCAGGTGCGTGTTTCAGCGGTTATCTCCAATGCTCCTTACATCTTGAATGTGGATTGTGATCACTATATTAACAATAGCAAAGCCCTTAGAGAAGCTATGTGTTTCTTGATGGATCCTATCTCAGGAAAGAAAGTTTGTTATGTTCAATTCCCACAGAGATTTGATGGAATTGATCGGCATGATCGATATTCAAATCGCAATGTTGTTTTCTTTGATGTATGTAAAATGGTGGTGCTTTTCTTTGGTGTTGACTATATTATTATTTTTAGCATTCATATAGGTTTCATATGACCAAGTGACTTTGTCATTTTCAAACAGATCAATATGAAAGGTCTTGATGGGATCCAGGGACCAATTTATGTTGGTACTGGATGCGTTTTCAGAAGGCAAGCACTCTATGGATTTGATGCTCCTGTTGAAGAGAAACCTCCAGGAAAAACCTGCAATTGTTGGCCAAAGTGGTTCTTCTTTTGTCGTGGATCCAAAAGAAAAAATAGGAAAAGCAATCATAAGCAGGAGGAGAAGAAGAAGAAGAGGGCGAAGCACAGAGAGGCATCCACTCAAGTGCATGCACTTGATATATTTGAAGAACACAGAGGTGAGTATAATATTTGGTTCATCAGGATGTTCTTAACATCGAGCTTATTAATGCTGTGCTACTTGCAGGACAAGAAAGTGAAAACTCTTTCTTGGTGCCTCGGGAAAAGCTTGAGAAGAAGTTTGGCCAATCACCTGTTTTTGTGGCATCCACACTCCAAGAGAATGGCGGGACTGCTAGAGGTGTTGGTTTTGCTTCATGCCTTAGTGAGGCCATGCATGTCATTAGCTGTGGTTATGAAGATAAAACCGACTGGGGAAAAGAGGTAATGCTAAGTTCTCATGAGTGCCAAAGCCTATCATATCATGAGTGCTCACTCCTATCTGATAATTATTATGCCCTATTCAGTCTTCATTAGTCTTCATGCTTGTCAGGTTGGCTGGATATATGGATCGGTCACAGAGGATATTCTGACAGGCTTTAAGATGCATTGTCACGGTTGGCGTTCTGTTTACTGCATACCTAAAAGACCAGCATTTAAAGGATCAGCTCCTATCAACCTTTCTGATCGTCTTCATCAAGTCTTAAGATGGGCTCTTGGATCTGTTGAAATTTTTCTTAGCAAGCATTGCCCTATATGGTATGGCTATAGAGGTGGTTTGAAGTGGTTGGAAAGATTTTCCTACATAAACTCGGTTGTCTATCCGTGGACATCTATTCCTTTGGTTGCTTATTGTACCTTGCCAGCTATTTGTCTCCTCACAGGGAAGTTTATTGTGCCTGAGGTACTCTCTGAATTCCACTTTCTGGAACAGATTTTATTTTTTATTGGACAAAAACTGAACAAATTTGGCTCATTCATCTATAGATTTCTTGACATTTTGTGCTATCGTAGATAAAATCTATTCACGTACCACCTAAGGGACAACGAAGAAGCAACTTTTTCATACAAGCATTTAAACCATAAAAGAGCCACCGTATAAGGACAATACATAGTTATGGGTTGTGTATCATTAAGACAAAGACTGATACTCAGCTTATTAGTATACTGATAATTGTATATACTTTCAATACAGCAACAAGATGAATAATTTGATGAAAGTTTCTACAACTGTATGCCATCTTGGAGATGAGGAATAAATTTATTTTGTTTGAGAATATCATCACGACAAGTGAGAAGTGTTATCTTTGTTTGTTAACGAATAGAAGCTTTAACTGATGAGGCAAAAAAAAAAAAGAAACGAAGCTCGCTTGCTTTCTAATATTCATGAAATTTCAGTTTCGATGCTGGCTAACTTTTCTTAACATGCCATGCTGCTTTAGCTATGAATTACATGCAAATGTCAATTTTTCTTCTTGCATTATCGGCTTCAGCATTTTTATTTTGGTTGGATTTTTTGTATGTTATCCTGAGTTGCACATTTTTGCCGTCCCAGAAAATAACTGAAACTCATTTGTATTTGACAGATTAGCAGCTACGCAAGCATAGTCTTCATGGCTCTCTTTGTATCCATAGCTGCAACCAGCATCCTTGAGATGCAATGGGGAGGTGTGAGCATCGATGACTGGTGGAGGAACGAGCAGTTCTGGGTGATTGGTGGTGTTTCATCACACCTCTTTGCACTCTTTCAGGGTCTCCTCAAGGTTCTAGCTGGCGTCGAGACAAGCTTCACAGTCACATCCAAAGGAGCGGATGATGGCGAGTTTTCGGAGCTTTATCTCTTCAAATGGACCTCATTGCTGATTCCTCCAATGACACTGCTTATTCTCAACATCATTGGCGTCGTAGCTGGAATCTCTAACGCCATTAACAATGGTTATGAATCTTGGGGCCCGTTGTTTGGTAAGCTCTTCTTTGCCATTTGGGTCATAATGCATCTGTACCCATTCCTCAAGGGAATCATGGGGAAGCAGGATCGAGTGCCGACGATCATCATCGTCTGGTCCATACTTCTCTCATCTATTTGTTCGCTTTTGTGGGTTCGAGTGAACCCGTTCATAGGTAAATACGATGGTCCTGTACTAGAAGTCTGTGGCTTAGATTGTAACTGATATTTGAGTGCATTTTTTCGGACGTCTTTGTGCTTGGGATTTGGATGTCAATTTCCATGGTGAGTGATTGATGAGGAAGAATGAGTTGAGAGAACAAAAAAAAAAAAAAGGAAAAAAGAGAACAGAAGACGGTTGGTTTGTGTAGATAGAGTCACATTGTTATCTCTAATTTCTACTACTTTTTTTCATTCTTTTTCAATACTTCATGGTTGTTCAACTGATTGATCTGACAGCATGTAATCCTCAACAAAATGTTGTCTAGTTTTTTGGTGTTCAATTGATTTCTATGAATTGACTACTGTTCATCGAAATGTATGAGTTCTGTTGTTGCTTTGCTCAAACAAACTTGTGTTTTGTATAGTGAGGCTTTCTTCTCTTTAATCTTCTCCTCTGTGTAAGTTTGTCAAGTGTTTCAAAAGCACGGATTGTGGACCAAAATGTACATAGCAAATATTGTTATATATATATATATGTATATATATATATATATATATATATATATATATATATATATATATATATATATATTATATATTATATATATACATATATATATATACATACATATATATATACATATATATATATATATACATGCATATATATATACATATACATATATACATATACATATATATATATTCGATAGGGCTCTTTTTATACCAGAGAAAAATAAAAAAGGGGTTTTCTTGGTGTAAGAGTCATAACGAGATCAATTAAATCACAAAACACAGGTCATGCATCAAATTGTGGAGAATCGTTGATTGCATAGATCTTGGCCGTTGGTTTGGTTAGTTCATTACAGTATGAACCGATCGGATCCGCTAGCTATGCGGTTCAAATCCTTAATCGGGACGGATCGGATCCGACCCGTTCCCGGTTCTTCATCTTTGCCCCTCCATCTCGTTGACACCGTCAACGCGCCGTGACGACTCGACCCTTCTTGTCGATGGGTAGGTAAATAGCGCAGCGAAATCTATCCCTCCATCTCGAGAACGAAGCCCTCGTCCCTCTCTTCTCACCCCTCCTGTGATCCGGCGGTTGCGCCGCGGCGGTCGGCGAAGATGTCGCATAGCGACACGATCCCCCTTCACCCCTCTTCCCAGTCCGACATCGACGAGATCGAGAACCTCATCAATGCTGACGTCCACTCCGCCACCGTACTCCCCGCTCGACCCCCCAGTCCTCCTCGCGTCTCCATTCCCATCTCCCATTCGCCCTCCCCCTTGCCGCCGTACCAGAAGGTGCATCCCTCCGCCTCCCCGCCCCCGGTCGTGCCTGCTGTACCCGCTGCCGCCGCGGCGCCGGCTGGGAGCTCTCGGATCGGCATCTCCTCGGACGCGTTCGGGTCGCCGCCCGACACGCTTACGGAGCCCGTGTGGGACACGGTGAAGCGGGATCTGGCGCGGATCGTGAGCAACCTGAAGCTGGTGGTGTTCCCGAATCCATATAGAGAGGACCCCGGGAGGGCGCTGAGGGATTGGGATCTCTGGGGTCCCTTCTTCTTCATCGTGTTCCTTGGGCTTACTCTTTCCTGGTCTGCATCGGCCAAGAAGGTATGATCGGATCTAGGTTTCCTACCTTTATCTGATTCAAGTTTAATCAATCATGCTTTCGTTTAGATCTCGTTGATGGTACCAACAATTTTTTGATGCTTGCTCCATCTTTGATGTCAGAATTATGGTTGTCGAAAGAAAAAGATGGCATATTTTTGAAATAAATTCTTCTCGAATTAGATCGTAAGCATTGGATTCAGTGTTGATGTTCTTGACTGTAATTGTTTTCCTTCAGAAAAAAAAAATATTTTTGAGGGTGGAATGGATTTGTGTGCCTGTGCTGTATATATAAAAATTAAGGTACGCTGAGGGGGATGCCAAAAGATATAGTTGATGTTGCCAAAATACTTAACCTTACATTTAACATATTCTTGTGAGATATTATGATCAAGCTTCTACATGCATCAACGTTCTTAATGACATCTAGTTTTTTTTTTTTAACTATGGTTTTAGTCTTTTAGAAAATTCTTAAGCACTATTTATAATGCAAGAAAATCAAAGGTGGCAATATTTTTTGGGTTCCAACTGGCCTATCATCATAGACATACATGGAACCAGTTCAGGAAAGCTACAAGTTCCGGTTGAAAAGAATAAAATTGGAGCCATTGTCTTGCTTGAGATCAGCATCCAATTCCTAGTTTCATACAATATAGCGGCGGGTCTTCCTTCGGTGGCGGCGGTGGTGGCTTCTTTCCCTCCTACGTGTATCTCTCTTTCTCCTCCCTCCTCCCTCCTACCTCTGCCTCGTTCACCGCAGCCCTCCTATGGTGTTTTGGGACCATGGCTCCTTTTGGCACCTAGCACTTTTAACTATACTGTTCACGATAACATATTGTTAACAATGAGCAATTACAAGGAGAAAAAGTGATCTTGGCAGTCTTCACCAGTATGGTAAATGGAAAAACCACTCATGGCAATTTCCGGTCACTAATTTCCCTATTATTTTTCAACTATAAGTAATGTATGTGCCAATGATATTATATGTACTCCCACAATTTACATTGGATGGCCCAGGTAAGAATTGATATCATCATTTTGAGTAAAAACCATCTCCACCCTGGCTTGATGGCATCCTTAATGCCTTGCGGTTCTTGTATATTGCAGCCTTAATAGTTTTTGTTTGAGCTTCATTAGTGTTTTCTCAAGGGAATAGAATAGTGACCTTATAATAGTAAAAGGAAAGGTGCATTTGGGATTTAGGAACTATTGAATGAAAAGGAGTTTCTTGTCCTAAATTTGCATAGGTGTAGATCTTGGAGGAGCAGAGAGGGAAACAAGGGTTTTTGGCAAAATCTTTTGTTTCTCTCTAAGTTTCAGGGAAGAAGAGTTAAGCTGATTGTGATTGCAGTTGCTGATAAGAGAAGAAAAATGGTATTTAGATTAAATTTTTGAGAAAATTGTGCAACTGATTTGTAGATTTATCTTACAAGATTTCATGAAGTAGTTGATATAATTTTAGAGGGAACTGTGCAGTGTGCAGAACAATCCAACATAACTAGAAGTTTCCACTTGTCACCTCTATATTTGCAGCTTTTCCCAAGTTTGAGTGATTGTGACATGTGGGTGTCTTCAAGGATGAACTCTGTGGCTTCTAAGTTTTTTTTATTTAATTTTAAAAGGCATATACGATTTTATTTTATAAATTTCTGAAATATATCTCTTCAGTTGGTTTAGTTGCTTTAGCATGATTATCTTTAAAAGTAGCAACAAATGACTACTGATATGAAACCCACTCCAATAGTGGATTTGGTCTTTTTGCTTGCTATTGTGAGTAGCTAGCCACACATACAGATTATCCATGCTTTCTACATCTTTTTGTTCCTGTTCAATATTATACCTTTCTGATGAAACTGATTTTCTGTGGGGAATTGGCCTTATGTTTTCTTCCTTCCCTCTATGCACATATACTTACCATAACCAAACTGGACTCAGACCGACCCAAGCCTTGGGCAATTGGATGCTGGTTGGACCGGTGGGTCAAAAGATTGGACTGCAAGTTTAATAATAATAATATATATGTATATATATGTGTGCAATTAAATACTATATTAGTTATGTTTTATTTTATCTAGTATATAATATATTTGAGAAAAGACAAAGTTGTATATTTTTCTTCCCTCTTCTCTGTCAACAGATATTGCATGAGGAGAATTTTCTTCATATTCCTCTTTTCTTAATTCTTATTTTCAATTTTTTTCTCTCTTTCCTTGGCAACACCGTCCTCATGTCCCACGTCAGTTATGCTGAGGGCCGAGGTGATATTATCATCTACTTCAATTGATCCAACATCCACTGCTTGGATCATCTCCTTTGCTTCTCAAGGCTGGACCAGTACTCAGTGCTGGTATTGGCTGAAGAGGCGCATGCCACATTGCAGCCTAAATGGTGTGCTATTCACTATTCAGGTGAGATCACAATAAGGCTGGAAAAGGAAGATGTGAGAAAAAAAGGCCCTAGAATCGATTGTAAACTGTGTTAGTTCTGTTGGAGCCGGCAACCTCATTTGGGATGTGTGATAAAACAGGTTGGGTAATCAAGTTTTGTTAGTCTAACAACATAAAAGCTAAATTGAATTAGGCAACAGTCTGATTTTTGTTTTTTTTTCTTTTTATAACAGCTGATTCTGTCTAGTTCTGTTGATAGATTCGCATTCTCTATTTGTGTTTGATTGTTTCTGTAAAAGTAAGTGAGAAATCAAAAGAGGATAGAAGCTCTCTCTCTTTAGTCCAGTTTTCTCTATGTATTTCCTTGGACTGTAAATAGTGCATTCTGGGTGCAAAGGCTTAATCATTGTCCCATGGATGAGCAATTCTAATAGTTTTCCACAATTTCTCTTTTGTGCATTATTAAATGGCTGCATTTTTTATATACGACGCACTTATGTCTGTTGTTATTGTTTTTATTCTCACAGTCCGAAGTATTTGCTGTTGCATTTGCAATCCTTGCTGCTGGTGCTATTATCCTGACATTGAATGTTCTACTTCTGGTATGCAGCTGATGTGGGTTATGTTCTATTTTGCTTTATTGTGGCTTATTTTTCATGGGACATTTTTAATTAGTGTTTTCTCTTTGTTGGAATAGGGTGGACATATCATCTTCTTTCAAAGTCTCAGTCTTCTTGGCTATTGCCTTTTCCCCCTGGCAATAGGAGCTCTAATTTGCATGCTAGAAGGTAATGTTATAATCAAGATAGTTGTGGTCTCCATAACATTGGCATGGAGCTGTTGGGCAGCTTATCCCTTCATGAGTGCAGCTGTTAATCCAAGAAGAAAGGCCTTAGCCCTGTATCCTGTATTCCTCATGTACATATCTGTTGCGTTCTTTATTATCGCCATAGATTAAGACATCAATATATCTGGTGTGTTTTGTTAAGTCTCTATGTCATAAATCCGTTCCTCCGTCCAACCAGCCAGACATACAATTATAGACAGACATTTCCAAGCTACTGCTCCTCTGTGGGCAGTGTTATTAGCTTTATTTGTGGTTATTGAGACTCAGAGTCCTCTTTGATTGAGGTGTAGAATGGTTTATGTTTACTCATGTGGAATACTTTGGATATGCCACAAGTTACCTTCAGAATGTAAAGCTATAAATTTTTATTTTGCATACTTAGCAAGAGAAGGTTAAAATTTTTCCTTGTTGTCTTTTTATTTATTACCTGGATAGATTGCTTTCTAGATAATATTGAAAACTTTGAATTATTTGGAACAGAAATGTTTCTGGTTACATTGTTGTCTGACTTCTTTTTTCTCAGAAGAGTATGTTGTCTTATGTCTACTGTTCCTTAGTAATGTATCATCAATTACTTCACTGTTCATGGGTCATATTATTATCTGCATAAGTTGATAGAGAAGTGGGAGGTGATGATGAAATGAGCCTCAACCACTACTGGAAAGTGATCTCTTTGCTGGATTGACCACCATGGTTGACTCGGCGAAAGATAGTCAAACTTATGGATCGGCTGATGGAGGCAAAGAAATCTTGCATCATAATCTGTCAGCCAATAACAGTGGCGTTCGTGATGCCATTGTAGAAACAGATTGCAAGGTTGTTTTGCTGTTCAGAGTATGATTGTGGATTCAACGAGGAAAGCGAGGCACATTTCTTGGTCATGCGCGTGGTGAGGCCAAACTAAGTACCACTACTGACGTGGCAGCATGCTACTGGAAGTTAAAACAAGCTCTTCAGTCAAAAAAGGTACAATGAGTCCGGATGAAGTCCACATTGTGACTTCATTACATCTTCCTCCTTTCCACGCCTCGGTTTCTCTGACTTCATACGCGGTCCTCCAAGTGAATCCCTCCTCTATTTATGCCCCCCCCGGACATCACCCCACAGTCGCAGCCTCTGCTCTCTCAGTCCTCTTTCTTCTTCCATACTGACATAGATAGATACATACAGGGAGATGTCTGTGAGACTGGAGGAAGGCATGACAGAGCCTGATATCGAGGCAGCACAGCAGCTGGTGCAGCTCAGCAGCGGGGAGGAAGAAGACAGTGAAGAGTCGACATACTGCAAGAAGAAAGAGGAGGAGGAAGGGATGAAACAAGCTATGATATTAATGACAGGAAGACGAAGAGACGAATGCGACCAAGAGGAAGAGAGCAAGGAGGACCGGCCGAGGAAAAGACAGCGGTTCCAGTCATTAGTGACGATATATAAGCTGACCCAACCCATAACCTATCATCGCCATGGTTTCTAGGAAGAATGCAATAGAAGTGGAAGAGGTAAACTGGTGGGAGGAGGAGGTCACGTTGTGGCAATAGATCTCTAATAATCTTGATTGTACGATCTGCATCCCCTCTCTCTCTCTCTCTCTCTCTCTCTCTATCTCAGAGGATCGGAGGGACAGTCCTCCTGTTGGTTTTTTCGCATTAATCTTCATAATCCAAAAAATACATCATGTGATATGAGTAATATATTATGACACTGTATAATATTAAGGTATCTAACTACTCGAGAACTCCACGAACTGCAAGTTTGGACCGACACGGTATAAGCTACATAGTGTGAGCAGCAGACGAGACCGGATCAGGCCATGAACCCGGTTCGGTTTCCAATTAGCCACTCACTGCATAATGGACCGGCAAATTTAAGTATTTGCCTGGACTTCACCCGAACATTAAACCGGGCTCAATTCGCGCCCTATGTTTCGCCCTAAACCCGGCCGATGTATATGATGTATCGAAAGAAGGACCCCAAGAAGTTAGGGATCATTTCCCTCCTCTTCGTAGTCGTTCTCCCACTCGTTCCTTGGAGGCTGCGATCTCCCGCGCTTAATCACGGTGAGAAATTCTAGCTTTCCAATTCTCCTCCATATTTCTCCTCCTCGTCCCTCGATTTCAGGTAGTTCTATCGCTGATCTCCACCTGTGCTTCTCTCCCAGATCATCCCCAAGAAGAACCGCCGTGAGATTTGCAAGTTCCTCTTCCAATGTAGTTTTGAATGCATAAAGGGGCTTCCCTTATTAGTATTCTTGCCGAAAGATCGTTCTTTTTCATTGATTATCTTGGATTTAATTTGTTGCTGTTATCTGTTGGTATAGAGGGGATGCTTTACGCGAAGAAGGATTACAATTTTTCCAAGCATCCCGAGATGGACGTGCCAAACCTGCAGGTCATCAAGCTGATGCAGATCTTCAACTCAAGGGAGTACGTGAGGGAGACCTTTGCTTGGCAGCACTACTACTGGTATCTCGCCGGTGATGGTATCGAGTACCTGAGAACTTACCTTAATCTTCCCTCCGAAATTGTCCCCCGCGACCCTGAAGAAGTCAGCGAGACCGCCGGCCCGCCCGTTTCGCTCTGGCCCTCCCGGTGACCGTCCCAGGTGACTATAACCCCTCCAATCTCTTCCATTTCAGTGTTACGAAGAGTACTTTCGGTTGATGTTTTCTATTCTTAGCAGGGGACCACCACGATTTGAAGGAGATAGGCCAAGATTTGGGGATAGGGATGGATGTCGGGGTGGTCCTCGTCCTGGAGGTCCTCCGGGTGATCTTGGTGACAAGGGCGGCGCACCACCGGAGTTTCAGCCATCTTTCAGGGTATGCATCAACTCATATTTCATCTGTATTCTAAGCTTTTTTTTTTTCCTATCATCAAAATTTGTTACGAGTATTATGAGGTCAGTCAAGAATGCTTTTTTTTGTGTTCGTATCTTTGGTAGAGAATAATGAAAGGTTCTTTCTTGCTGTTACGTTGTAGGAGGTGGACTCTGCTGTTAGAAATGTGTGATTTGGCTATACAGAATTTCTAGTTTATCTCTTCCAGAAGTGTTATCTGCCTTCTCGTTGTATTCTCTGGGGCAGTTTATTCTTAGGTGAAAGACAAGTTTATTCATTGTCAAATATTTGAATGATATCATAGACATGGAGCTAACCTACCACAATTATTTGACAAGAAAATGATAAGCTTGCAAATATGCAACTTTTCCAGAAGCCATTCTGCAAATTTTTACAAAATCGCTTTGGAGAATGGAAGTGCAGAACATCATAGCAGGCACTAGAAATGCTTGGAATATGTTCAATAATCATACTCATGTTATTAATATCTACCTGCAGCTTCCTCATGCAAAAGGTAGCATAAATTTATGAATTTTATTGTGGAATATTGGAGTGCAAATGAACCTTGGTAGTAGGGAGTCAGATCCAGAATGCATGGATGCTTTATTGCTTAGAAGTGAGTGTAACTTCCAAAGCGAGATTAAATTAGGAGGGGAGGCTGGTAATCTGAGACAGCAAATAAAAAGCTGCCATGCATCAAGTTTTGATGTGGAGGATCCTTATCTGAATGTTGCAAATCACATTATCATTGGTTGAGTTGTTTTGTGCCAAAGCAAAGTTATTATGAGTTAATGTTCAATTTTAAGTTGATTGCTATGTTGTGGGATTCTAGTCATGGTCTTATTGCTGGTTGTCACATAGTTGTACTTGTTTTCTAGATTCTTGGCTTCCCATTATCTGACCCTAGATTTTTCTTCTATTCAAAAAGTATATGATGCTTCTCATTTTACATGTAATTGCAAACTTGATTAATTCTTCATTTCAACCATGTTGTAATGCCACTTGTCATAACATGATGCTCATCACTTGTCATGTTTTGATTGATTATCTTGAGTAGTTGTATTAAATCATGCATTCAGGACTTTTTTTTTTTTTATCATTTCTAGAATCCAAAGCAAGAAGCAATATGATGAGTATAGTTTTTTTTCGTACCTTAAGATGGTCATCTGAAACATTTCTGGGCCGATAAATTTCAAATCTCTGAAGGTTTTTCTTTGGGAATGATTAATAATATTATTTTACTTGTCTAATTTATATTGATGAAGAGTCAAGTATGGCCTTGGTTAAAATTCTCAGTCAGCAAATCACCATAGTTTGTCCTACGTGACCTTTGGCAGAAAAAGAGTGATTCATTATTTGATATTCTGGTATCTTGGTTCATTGACTTCTATTATGATCATCGTAATCTGACTTGCTGAAACATGTGACCTAGAAGAAGAAGTTATCACATGTATGCTTGCTTTTTGATGGAATCCTACTTCATAGAACCCAAATATGACAGGGAGTTGAAATTTATTCTCACAAAAAACACATCTTTCAGCTTTTGATGGCACCATTCTTTAGGAAACAGGAACTTAGCTTTATTATGTAACAGAAAGTCCTGTAATTTGTGTTTAAAATCAGTTCATAGATTGTAGTACCCCATGAGTTTGTAATTGAATTATGGTCCTTCACGTAGGTAATGCTAAAATATAAATGAAGCATGTATTTTTAGTTTTTTATGGAATTGCTGATGGAAGGCAGCCCATTGCACATCAAAACGAGAATCAAAAGACACACACATACTAACTGGTAAGATTATCCACTACTAATTGACAAACAAAACGTGCATTTTAATTATAGGATTTTGTGAACATTGTACATATATCTTTCTTTACCACCTGAATTATTTTCCTGAGGCATTGTATACACACCACCTGATATTGATGCACTTCTTTTGCTGGCAGTGATATATATTAACCATTAAAATAGTGCAGGGTGCTGGTGGTATTTGGCCGTGGAGGTGGAGGTGGAGGATATGGTGCTGGTTCTGCCTGCGCTTCTCTTCAGTGTTCCCCATCGAGCTTCTTGACATGAAAGGCATTTTTGATGATTGCGTCTCTTTGCTTCCAATTTGTTGAATTGATTAGAAATTGTAAGATTCTGCTGGTCAAATGCATAATGCCTTTGGAAATTTTAAGAGGTTGGCGTATGAAACAGTGCTGCTCTAGCACTCTGCAATTTCTGCTGACAGCAGTAAAAAGTTTTTTGAGTTGCAGAGCTAGGAATCAATCTGAAAACTCATGGTGCCATACGTAATAGATATTATATTTTCACAATCTAATGATTCTCAACTGACCTTTTGATCCGAGTTCAGAGTCCTTGAATCAGATGAATGATCTCTGTGCTGGTCATCCTGCAGCTCCTCAAATGGAATATACATCAGCACTGCCGTCTCCCGCATGAACTCCTCTTCTGCGCATCATTTGCGTGACCACGTCCTTCAAAACTATTTGAAGATTCCCAGTCTTGATCTCATAGGAAACAATCATAAACAGATGGCTGCACATGAACTGCAACCCAAGGGAGGAATGAAGGCAAGTGGACAGGTGCACAGAGAAGATAGTGGGAAGAGATGTAGCCCCCCATATACTTGATCCCCCCTCCTGGAAGCAAGGTAGCACCACTCACCTGTGCCATTGATTCTTGTTTCATATCCACGTATTCCTTCTCCACTCAGCCTTTTTATTCTAAACTCACGACATCTTGTTTGTTTACAATAGAATTATTCTTAGAATAACAGTTCTTGCTTCTTATATCACCATCACTGCAGGGAGATAACGAGACAGCCATCGTAGAAGAAGAAATGAGAACTCTATGGATTGTCCTCCTCCTCCTCCTCGTCTTCTCAGGTACTCCTTATTGGAACATATCATCTCTTAATGAAGAGCATTGCGTTTTGATTGACCTGTTGTGGGAATTCCTCTGTTGGCAGGGGCAAAACCGTCCGAGGGAGCGCGAGTCTTCACGATAGTGAACGAGTGCAAGACCACGATATGGCCGGGGATCATACCGGGGGAAAGCTTCAATGGCGGTGGGTTCGCCCTGAAGCAGGGCCAGTCCGTCGTCATCAAGGCCCCGGTCGGGTGGTCCGGCCGGATCTGGGGCCGGACCGGATGCAACTTCGACGGGAACGGGAACGGGTCGTGCCAGACCGGCTCCTGCGGCTCCTCCCTCAAATGCTCCGGCTCGGGCGAGACGCCCGCCACGCTCGCCGAGTTCACCCTCGCCGCCTTGGACTTCTACGACGTCAGCCTCGTCGATGGCTTCAACCTGCCGGTGGTGGTGACCCCGGTCAATGCGCAGGGCGGCAACTGCAGCTCCGCCGGCTGCGACGGCGACCTGCGACAGACCTGCCCTTCGGAGCTGGCTGTCATGGTCAAGAGGACGACGGTGGCGTGCCGGAGCGCGTGCGACGTGTTCAATACCGACCAGTACTGCTGCCGCGGCGTGTACGGGAACCCGTCCACGTGCCAGCCGACGTACTATTCCAAGAAGTTCAAGACGGCGTGCCCGACGGCGTACAGCTACGCGTACGACGACCCCAGCAGCATCTTCACCTGCAGCCAGGCCGACTACATCGTCACCTTCTGCTCCAACAGGTGAACGCATTACCTTACCTTGCTTGATTGCCAGCGTTTCTGAGAGCAGGACGCCGGACTCAGTCGCATTGTGGCTTCGTTGCAGGAAGAACAGAGTGTGCTCGTACCACGACAACAGGCTGACTTGCAGCGGAACCGAGGGCGGAGCATCTACTTGTAAATGGCTGATAGCGATGTTCCTTGGTTTGTGGGGCTCGCTGCTCGTATTATAGGCAAAAGCGAAGCTGGATGTTTCTTTCTTGTGGTGCACAGTTTGCGGTGGATGATGAGCCAAGTTTATGTCCTCTACGGTGGGGCTCATCCGTTTGTTACAGACACATTAAGAGAATGATATGTTCTTCAGAATTCCAATACTATTGCTGGTTTTTGATAGAGAACTCCGCTCCACTTTAAAAGTCCGATACCTGCAGAAGAAGAGTTGTTTGGACTTTTTATTACAGGCCGTACATCTGGCGATCCAATGTATCTAACAAAAAAAAAAAGGGTTCTGGTAAGAGCTAGTCGCAAATAATGAACCGATAACCTTTTCCTTAATCCCCAAAAAATGAAAAAAAAAGAAGCTAATGGCAATAATGGAGCAATCTCCATCCTTAAAAAGAAAACTCTTTGATATTCTCAATGTTTCAAGGATCAACGAGACGAGGAATGAGATTGCTCATTCATCAGGGCCAAAGTCCTCGTCGGAGGCATTTCCTAAGAATGATCCAAGAGATTTGCGTAAGATGCTGAAAGATCTGTCATCCTGTAACGTAACCAAGACAAGAGCATGGCATTAGCGTAAGTCTGATAGATGCTTGAAGTTAAATTGAGACAAGGATAAGTTTTAGATCCCTGAAAATTTTACATGCTTGCACCAAACAGAACCCTTGCTTGTCGAGGCATGCATCGACAAGATGATGTGATTAGATTAATGAGGCTGACAAAAAAGAAAAAAAGCTTGTAAAACACGAGAGTACATCTATCTATCAGTGCTACTGATCTTTTGACATGTCCTAGATAGAACCTGGTACTTGCACTCAAATCACTAACCTTCCAGATACACGCACAAGACTATGAAAATTAGATGCATAATTTTAGCAACAAGTACATTGCGACATATGATGCAAAAAAACCCAGAAAGCAACCATAGAAAAGTGGAGGATAACAAGCAAACCGGACTGCTGACCGACTGTTGTATTCCGCTGACTTACCTGCATCTTCTTTTTCAGAGATTCTTCTGCACTGGCTAGCTTGTCTGTACAGGTCTTCTCGAGTTCAGATAGACTAGTTTTCTCTTTCTTTCCTACAAGACATGGAAGACAATGACTGCGTTAAACCTCTTCCTTTGGCAGTCTAGTTTTGAAAAAGAAAAAGCTGGTGCTCACTGTGTTGTTCGTATCGAATGGACAATTTTTCCTTTTCATCTTCGTATTTGGAATATATGTCTGAAAGCAGAACCAATAAATGAGAAAATAATTCCTAACATTTGAAAAATTATCTAGTATTTGCAAGCAATAGCTTAGAGGATCAAACCGACTCCTTTGACCAAATGAAAACAGCCACTGTACTTAAACCTGTAGGATCATGTTCTATGGATCGTGTCTTTCAATGCTAGTTTACGAAATATAAAGTTGCATCATACACAGTTGTAGTCCAATAGCCCAGACATGTAACGTAAAAATCAAGAGTCCGGGTGTTGGAAACATGCAAATTACAATCAATATGCATATAATTTGTAGATGAAAAGTTCTGAATAACAATGTTAATCTAACCTGCATTTCAGTCCTCAATCAATCTTACCAGAATTTGAAGCTTTTAGCTACAAATTCATCTCATGCTGAAGGATATTCTTAGAGGGATAGTCTACCAGTTAGCCTTAGAAAAACAAACTGATGAAGTTCGTATAGGGTTGAAATCAGATTTACAAAGCTGTCATGGTGAACAATTTAGAAAAGTACTACTAATGTAGGTAATCTTATAACCACAAATGATATGAGAAGGTACCCATATTCTGGAAGGCATGTTGGTGGGTGGACAACATAGCTGAGACAATTGTCCTTGTATCTTTATAATTTATTTTGAACTAATATTATTATGCCAGGTTTGCAGAATCACGATATCTTACGAAATCTCCATTTAGAAGAATATGCATAGATACTTCAACTTGCCCCATCCTTTAGCTACTACAGTGTAGAACATTGGTCAAATATCTAATATTGTGGCTAAATCTATATAATAAAGTCTAATATCTGCAGAAGAGTTGGTAATATGACTCATTAATCACAAGACAAATGTTAAGCTGAAGTGCTCATTGCAAATCAAACAGTTTACTACTTGTTTGAACTTACCTTTAAAAGCCTGTATATGTGCTTGTTTCTCCTTGCAAAACTTTTCATAAGCTGCTTGAAACTTGCCATACTCTGTTTTCAAAGAGCTCTCACACTACGGTTTATTCATGTTAGAATATCAAAATTATGACAATACTAATGGTCCTAAGAACATTGTTATTAATAAACTTTAACCAACGAATTATAGCTTAATGAACCTCTTTAGAACTCTTTAATAATGCCTTCATCAAACTCTGCCTGTCCATTGAAAGAGGAACTACTTGATTACATGTGCTGTCTATGTTACAAGAAGGTGAAGGAGATACTATCTATCGAGTGTGCAGAACCAAATGAATTAACTACGACTATTTGAACTTTGTGATGACAGAAAATAACAATTTAGTGTTTTTGATTTTAACATGATATATGAGCAAAAGAGACACTTAGCATTGCGATCATTCCAAAAATGATTATAATATTGTAGAGTTGTGTATTAAATAACCATCCTGGCATTTCAAATTCATTAAACTAAATCAACAACACATGGCAAGAAATGGATTTCTTCTACCTTTCTTTGTCGAACTTTGATTTGGCATCATCTATCATTGATTGGATCTCCAACTCTAGACTGTTAACCAAATACATCGTCAGCTACATGATAAAATGATACGCATGAATGGTGCGCAAACTCTGTAATATGGTAGCCGATACACTTTACACCTAAAGGTGAATGATTTTTTGTAAATAAGCTAATGTTTGCTCATTTATAAATGGAGTCAAAGAGATCAACATGCATTTCAGACAAGAAATCTATTGAGTACACATGTATCAGTCCAAGACAAAATGTTTGCTACTACATATAAAGAACAAAATCATACAAGAATAGATTTCTCCTTTAAACTATTGATAAAAATTACTGCATCTTCTCTATTATCCAGAGTGCAGATATTGGAACAAAAACTCATCTGGGTATCTGTACAAATCAAAACAATACAAAGATAGCTCGGATTCAACAAACTTCCCATCTGCAAAACTACATCAGTTCATTTAATTGTTAGGGCACAGTATGGTAGCTCAAGATTCAGAAATTCGCATAATCAATATTCTATCCAAATCTTATTAACTCTGCTGTTAAATCGTAGGTCATAGCATAAAAGGGAAGAAACCTAACAAGAGAAGAGGATTGATCCATAATAGAACAGAGAAGAACAACGGAATATGAAACGAGAGGCTATTAGATTTCATTGAGATAAGAATTGACCTCTTTATCGTTTCCTCGGCCTTCTTTTGCCCATCCTTCAGAGCTTTTTCTCTGATCTGATGCAAGGCAGATATGATCCCCTTGATATCACTGAAATCGCCAATCATTTGGATCCGTTCAAGCAAACAAACCCGGAGAACGAAACCACGGGAAAACAAGATCGAAGGAAGAACATATAGGGGGTACAATCAAGACCGTACCTGGATAGATCGAGATCTGGGTCGTCATCAACACTCTCAGGCTTCTTCGCCTTCCTCTCAGGCCTCAGGCACTCCAACTCCTCCCTGCTTCGCTTGGCACTTCCTGCGGCTGCCGACATTGGAAATCCACTCAAATCCAACATGAAAACTTCCGACCTAGGATCGAGAAGAGTAGGGCCACCAAAGAGATGCAGGGGCTTAGGGTTTCGAAACCCTAGTTCGTCGAAACGAAGACGAAGAACGAGCTGGCGTCGTCTTCGCTCGAACGCGCTCTGGCCTCATCTAATATCCCGCGGGCCGGATGCAATTACGCTTTTACCCCCGACGGGAGAGCGGCTCGTGAGTTTAGATCCGGCTTGTCATTAGGGGTATATTTGGTAGAACAGAACAAAGTTTGAACTCGCCCGCCATTTCCATCGGTGGTGAGTGGGGATCCCCTCCAAGCGAATCGCAGTGTAAAGGTCTTACAATTCCAATACATGCAACCAATGAAAAGCTTCGAGGTTTGATTGATATGACTACGAGTCTAATCCTTCTCCAACTTCATCATTATTGATCCATAAAATTGATTGCTCATTAGGATTTTAATCGAAACCATTTTGATGAGAACAAACATTACAATTGGCTGCTTTCATCAGTAATGATATGAAGAAATTAGCTGGAAGCAAAGCAGCTTTACTCATAGTAAGGTCTTCAAAGCTTGTTCTTGCAGCATTGGGAATCAGTAACCATGCAGTTGCAGATGTGTTCCTGCATAATCTGCTAATATATCTTAAAGGTGGATTGACAGTTACTCCTTCCATCCTCCAAAGAAACAGCACAAGATCATATGAAGCCATGTTCTTCCCTTTATCTCGGCTCTGATGATTGGAACACCCATCACTCGGACGTGGTCTCCACCCTCCCATGTGAACGATCAGCTTTTTCCCATCCCTTGCACCACCACAGAGCCATTTCCTTTTCACCGAAGCCATGGCTGCTGGTCAATCAATGTCTGTGGGGATATCCTTGAAGACAGGAAAGGAACTGGCCATAAGTTGCCTGGAGATGCCAAACGTTGATGTTGCTCATGTCAAACTTGCACATCTTTGCATTCGCAGTGGCCTTCCAGACAGCCGAAACAAGCTTCAGGATGTCATAGAATCACCTACATGAACTCATGAATGGATTTCATTCGAGAGTTTTGAGCTCCACTTTCGGGTGATCAGCTCACTAGGCAAAGCTGCACAATACTAGAGTGAGAATGTTCTTGCGAACCACCCTGTCGGCAGAGTCATGTGGACTATGGGAGTGACTGTTGTGAGACCCACAGAAGGCGACCCGTCATGGGAGATGACCCAATCCCATTAGGGTTACACGTTCTGGTCTTAAAGGTGAAATCTTTGGATGACTTCTTATACCAACCGATCCTGCGTTCCTCGCATTTGCCTCCTCTTCTCCATTACGCTCCTACAAACATGAATGACTTCAGGGAGAGCAAGCAGTACTGCTATTTCCACCCCAAGCAGTTGGTCGTGGGGATATGTGCTCAGTGCTTGAGAGACAGGCTCCTGCTCTTGGAATCCAAACAAGCTCACCTTCCTCGAACCAAGGACGGCATTAGGTCATTCAGAGTCTTGAAGAGGAAATCCATCATCGCCCTTCCTAAAATCTTCGCTCTGGGCTCTTTCGTACATCTCCTCGAGCCCCATCATCGTGAGAACAAAGATCACTCCGAAGATGAAGGCTCCATCGACAGCCTTGAAGGTAAACGTTTAGTCCAAATTCGTCGATTCGTTGGGTAGATCAGGTCTTAAGCGAATCAGTCATCTATATCTCCATTGACTTGCAGCCTCGGTGTGCTAAATATGAACAGAAGAATGCTTTCTATGAGATAGACTTAAAATACAGCCTTTTATTCATAAGTAAAGGTAGATCAGTATAGCTAACTCCTCATTTTCTCATGATCAATCATTCAAACTGATTGAACGTGAGTTGCCAGTCTCTTTTCAGCATTCATGGGGATCATGCTCGAGTAGTATGTGATTACATGTAACTGGTTCCGGTTTTGTCAGACTCATTCATAACGATGAAGTTTGAGGATGATGGACAAGCTTCATGGAATGCTGACAGCAAACGTAAGAGCATCGAGTCTTCTGCAAACAACATAATGAGCGATGACACCAAGGTGGTAAGAACAGCACTGGTGGAGCACTCAAACCCCGGTGGGGTGCTGAGATGGCGAAAGAGAATTGGGCAGCTTCTCCAGCTTGGACGTTGGAAGCGGTCCAACAAGGCAAGCACATGCCATGTCGGATTTAGAGGGAAGGTGGAAGGAGTCAAGGGAAGGAGAGGTTGGATGAGGAGCCTCACAAGGAGGACCACAAGCAGTGACTAGTGGAGAGTGGCAGGATATGTATTATGAACTTTAGCTTTCCTTCACCCAATTTGATGTCAACTTTGCTGCAAAGTATTGGATGAGTAAATCAAACACATGAGACTTGAGTTTTGACTGTATTCTGTACAGTATCAAGCTATTAATCATGGCAGAAAGGGTTCTTTTTCAACATGGAAAGATCACTTGATTTTGGTCATCTTCATCTGCAAGCAAAAGAATATCAAATGTGCTACTTCATTCAAATGGGTTGGATGGTTTCTGAATCTGTAGGCTCAGCAATGCACTTTGTGGATTCTGAACTAAGGTGAATAAAGCATGAAAGGAAGCTGAATTTTCTTAAGCTTGATCCACAATGCATTATATCTATGAAGATTGATAATGGTTTTGTGTGGGTAGAAGACTGATGGATTATTGGAGTAAAAAAGAAAAGAAAGTTATTATCACAAGATCTACATGTTGATTCCATAATGCATTTATATTCATGTAGCTATTGTTGGTATTGAGAAGATTGATGATTGTGTGGATAGAAGACTGATTAAAAAGCTATTGAAGCCAATTCAAGTTGTACCCACAAAATGAACATGACATGTTTTTGGGTTAATTTTTTTTATATATGTTTTTGTACCCACAAAAATTCCATACGCTTGTAGGAGTTTGACCTAATTCTTTTCATACATGTTTTAGGTTTTAATTAATTCATGGTAGCTATGAACAATGAACATGATATGTTATTGGGTTAATTTTTTATCATTTTAAGATTATGTATATACTAAGATAAAGTCTTCATTTATGGACACTAAGAATAGAAATTATTACACCTTGGTAGAATGAGAGTCGAGAAATTGGCCAAATAGAAGATGATATATTGACCATAGATTAGACGATATATGAATTGAATAGACGTAAGGTATCACATCATAATTCATGTTTATAGATATTACAATATATAATATTGATAGAAAATACATTCAAATATGTTTTCTAAGAGTTTTGTCACTTTGGGTAGTCAAAAATAAATAATAAATAATAATAAATTAAGGTAAGCTGAGAGAATGGTATTCAACTGTGATTCTTAACTAAGTGTCATAAAGTATTACCACGCAGAGTAACACCGACCCATAGGAATATCAAATCATGAGATGTTGCTTTCTGTATGAGGTAAGTGTCATCACATCTACAAGACATCCAAATATGTTCGACATTTAGCTAGCTAGATGAGGTGTCAACATATCCATGGAGCTCTTAAACATGTCCACATATCTTGAGAGCTTTCATGTGATGTGACATAACACATGGTTGGAGTGAGCTGTTAATATAGTCTTCTGTCACATTGGTCCATCGTTTGTTACATATATAACAATAAGACTTGGAGAAAACATACAAAGGGAACATACACGCATGGAGTATGGAGATCGCTTCCAAAAGCACCAGTGCCACTGCAATCATTCGTGCTGGAAGCTGGCTAGATCAATAATATCATGCCTTGAGCAATGGAAGAAATGCTGCAGAACACGACGATGCGACAGCAGTAGAACTTGGATCTTTCTCGTCCTTTTCATGTCGAGCCAGTACGATGGAGACACGCACGAGGTGCATGCTGAGCAATGGACACAGCGGATCTTAAGTGCCTGTATCCCTTGTTCTTCCATGGACTGCTGCTGTAGGATCATGCAGTCAATCATTGAGCTCAATAATGCAAGCCACGAAAGGAAGCCACCGGCTCTCTGTCTCTCTCTCTCTCTTGAGAAATATGCCAAGTGAAGTGAAGCATGAGTAGTAGCCATATATATCTCTTCAAAGAGTCATCATCAGTGGATAGTTGAGAGAGAGAAAAAAAGGAGAGGATCCATTGTGCTGCCATTTGTTTGCATTCGGAAGGTCTTCTGGTTGGCTGCAAATATTTAGCTACTTCTCCTCTTCTTTTCCTGTTGTCACGATCACAACTCATGCTGCAGGTCTTCCAAAACTTGAAACTCTGATAAGATTTGATTAAGCTTTTACCATGAAGACTTGATACGGTGTCATCATTATCACTGGTTCCTTCTTCCCAACTGAGGTTTCCTGACCTCAATTGCCACAGTGCCATATTCCTTTTCGTACAAATTGTTTTGGATCACTAAGCTTGTACCAGTGCTTCACAAGCCACCATGTCCAGCTACAGACAAGCAAAATAACTGGAAGAACAAAAGGAGGAACAGATTCAGATAAATATAAGCAAAAGCTTGTAAAACTTCAAACTGTACTAGCTCCATGACTCATGTTGCAGATTACCATTTCACTGACAGTCAATGTTGAAGAAAATGAAATTACAAGAGCTGGATATTGTAAAAAAAATCTAGCACCTCAGAAATCGATACTGAAGTTGATGTTTCAGAAATTTATGCAGGGGAGTAGACAGCACCGAAAAATACAAAGAAGCTGCTAGTAAGAGCAGGATCATGGTGGTAAATAATACACAATAAAATTCAACAGAGTAAGAATAATCTAAGAGGTCTGCAAAACCTAATGCTCCATGCAGTTATCTAGGAGTAGAAGAATCATGTAAAAGGAACAGGGAAGCAAATGAACAGCCACCACCTCCAAAGATAAATGTTATTCTAAGCATAGATATGGGCAGCTGGGAAGAATTTGGAAAAAGAACTGAATGCAGCAACTAGTGGCAAAAGTAGTTTACAACACATAAAGCAGTACTTTGAGAGTGGAAACTGCATAATTCCTGTTTCAAGCTTGCCACATATTCCACCTTGATATAACTAACCAAGCTAACATAAGAGATGGTTTGCCGTGTGGACACAGGAAACTTACTTGGAGAAAGCTACTGAGAAGATTTTAATAAGAACTGGCATAGGAAAATGGTCAATATTTACTCCTTAAGGGGGGCATAGTTAGTGACACAGCTTGATGCATATTATTTTAGATCCAGGACAAACACAGTCTACCTTTTGGTGAGAAAAAAGATTAACCTTCTTGGCCAGTGAATAACCATATCATTCCATAGACAAAGTTTTTGATCAACTGTGAAAGATTAATCCATGCAGTGATGTTTACATGAGGACCCGCCTGTGGCACCAGCAATGAGAAGCATTAGTGAAGACTTTTTCTTCCACATGCTTTTGATTACATCTTACCTCCTCACAATCGGAGTCCCCATCATTGTTCATGTTACCTGGCACAATCATGATTTGAATGAAAGGTAACCTGCCTGTTCAAGCGGATGGGAATCATGTCAGTGGCATGGTTGCAATGATAGCTGTTATGAAGCTTGCACCATGACAATATCATTGTCAAAGATGTAATTTTGGTCCGGTCTATTACCATCCTCTGCAATGGTGCACCTCACTAACATCGACTAAGTCCCAAGAAAGTGAATAACACTTAGGCCATAAGAGTATGAATTTAGTTACCTTTGACGAAGACCAGCTTAGCCAACTGCTTCAACCCTCGGACTCGTCCCAAGGTTGGACTGGATCCAGGAGACAAAAAGGAGAAGTTTAGTTACAGAAGATGATCTAGTCACTTTGTCATTCCTATAAGAATTGACAGGGAGAAATATCAATTTGACATTACAGATTATTCTATGCTCAAGGAAAAAAACTGGATACATCACTGGTAAGAACAAATGAGTCTTTGCTTTTTCTAATATAGATTGGCGTATGAGAAGCAAAACTAGATCATTATCCTTTTGTTTGTATAAAAGACACTTGCAGATTCAACAATACCAAACAATATCAGAAGGATCCTAGCAGTCCCTTTGTAACATAAATGCCAACAGGAATAAGACAACTGAATGGCATGATGATGATCAAGATCTACATTTGCTTTCCTTTTGACCAGAATAATAAGACACCAAATATCAAGTCACAATAAACTCTATATAAAGCAAAAAGGAGAATATAATGAACTGCCATGTTAACCTATATTAAAAAAGAACAACAATCTAAGCTCATAGTAAGGCATAAATATTTAATGCAAAAAAACTCTCACTCTGCATTACAATGAGATTGATGCATTTACATTATTAAAAAGACATGGAACTGCCAAAGGGCTCCGGTTAATACAAGTTATCTGGATAGTTCACAGTATAATCAGAAAAGTAGATAATAGATATTTAGAACAAATGTTCTGTAGCAAACATAGGGAGCAACTAGAAATGACATCCGAGACTTCTTCTTAATCTGCCCGAGATTGACCAGCTCGAGATGAAAGGATGATGCCGACAATAAGACCATAGAGTGCAAGAGCTTCAGCAAAAATGAGAATAAGAATCATCCCAACAAACAGCTTGGGCTGCTGTGCATTGGCCCTGCAACAAATATAAACTCAATTCATTCTTATATGGACTAAATGAACAAAAAACTGTAACATACCAACTCAAAGACCAAAATTAGTCTACACACCAAATAATCAAGTTGATTCATTCAAATAGTCTCTATCAGACTGATATCTGCTCTAGGACATAGGTTTCGATATATGGAAGGAAACAAGATTTCAAGATCTAAGGTCAAAACTTAATGCTGACAAGTAGATCAGCACTAAGCACCTGTGGGATGAAGCACAAAGTGTATTAGGTCCAGAACACAGAACTGGTTTGTTTTGTTGAAATTTGGAACAACAATAGTATCTTAGTTCAAACTAGGGAGAATAACAGATAGGCAGACGCGAATTGCTGAACAATTTTAATCTGCTTTTGCTTGCTCATTCAAATAAAAACGATAATTGAATCCAAGGTTTGAAATTTCGTACCGTACCGGAGTTTCGACGATCGCTCGGTACGATACGGAACGGTATACGGTATACCGCTCGGTATATATATATATTATAATATATATATATATATATATATAACTCGGCGACATCGTCGAAGCGACGTCGCCGAGTTTATATTTATATAAAAATTAATATATATATATAAGATTATATATATTTTTTTATTTAAAAGGCGACGTCGCATCGCCTCAGCGACGTCACCTTTTCCTTCCCCACGTGGGGCGACGTCGCCTCGTTTATTTAAATAAATATTATATATATATATATATATATATATATATATATATCGACGTCGCGTCGCCTCAGCAACGTCGCCGAACGTTGCTTTTTTTTCATATATATATATATATATATATTATTTTATTATTATTATTCGTTCCGCCCGGTAGCGGGCGGTCCGAGTACCGGTATGCCGTCGGACCGGTACGTACCGCCCGTACCGGGCGGTATCATTCGGTACAGCAAACCTTGACTTGAATCACAAGTAACCTAAGAACAAGAGGCAAAAATATTGACAGTCCCTTAAATCATTGGTGCATCACATCCTCCATATGGTGCAAATTAGAGTTCAATTTCGTTTGATGTGTTACTCCAGATTCTAGGTTTGTTATCATAAATTAGTAACAATGAGAACAAGATCAGAGTTTTGGAAGGTGCTCCATGGTTTATACACGCTATTAGGTTTCCATGCATAGAAATAAGATCTGAAATTAAAAAAAATAATTTACAGAAACGTGATTAGGACTAAGAGATATTAACTTCTCTTATTTTTGGTCTTCAAAGTTCTTGATATGATCAGGAATGGTATGGTTAATCCTTTATACTTGGATCGTGATAAACACATCTAATCTAGTTGCAGTTAGAAAGGCTCTTCAGTCCAGGAGTCCTTATAGTTCCAGTACCACTGACAACAACATTGTGAACCATACGGGGAAAATGAACAACCAACAGAGTGACATGTAACTGACCCTGAAATTAGCAAGTTTGAGATTCGGTGCCGCATCACATCTTTGTTTATGCAAAAGGAGGACCACATCTCATGTTAAGATATCAAGCAACTATTGAAGGACATCAATTGGCTAAACTCAACTGCAATCATCCAGATGACAGAAGCAGGATATACTAACTATCAATCCCCACCTACAACTTAACACATCACACAGATGGAACTGATTACTCATTTTATGTCAGCTCCAGGACACTGCTTACTGCCCAGAGCCAAATATATTTAGGCTTCAGCATATATAGGTTCATACCATCCACAATCATTCTCAATTTATTTTCTTTAACCAGAGGACTAGAGATATCCAAAATTTAATGATAACAATTAAGTCCTATATGCATATCTTTTGCATGTGCATAAAAGAATAAAGTAGTTTGCAAATGTTAGCAAACAATGAAATAATAACTTGCTACTGTATTCCATGCCAATGAAGATGTTACCAGCACACACCATAAAAGCAGTATGATTATCTCCAAGCTCATAACTAATATTAGCATCATATTATTGAAGAAACATAATTACTTATCTTAAATTTATGTCCTTTTATTCATTGTTTATCAACAAGAACAAATTTGAACTAGCATCATGGTGAACATGTATAGATAAGCCACAATTTTCAATGCATCATTAAGAACTTGCTCAGAGATCCATCAGACAAAAAAAAACATTTACCGCTAAAATATGGCTGATCTAATGATATGACATTTTATAACAATCTTCTCATTCCATAATGGAATAATATCACATAGATAACGAAGCAAAAAGATGAAGCTTATGTTTTATGGAGAATTGGTCATGTAACTTCCATCAAGGATGGTTTTTCTAAAGAAAATTATATATGTGAAATAGAAGCTCAATAATCAAGATCGATGTAGACATATAAGCTGCTATTTCTCAATATTATCAAAAACGCCAGCGAAAAGCATCTCAATAACCAGAGAAAAATCAAATCAGATCGGAAAAGAGGTACCTGACGCCAGCATCTCCGACGATCCCAATCGCCATCCCGGCAGAAAGCCCAGCGAGACCACAAGCCAGTCCGGACGAGAGGTGAGCGTAGCCGTCGAAGAGATAGTACGGCTTGGCCTTAGGGTTTATCCCGGTGCTGATGATCACAGAAATGATTAACCCATAGATCCCGAGCACTCCCGCCATAACAACGGGCACGATCGACTTCATCACGAGCTCCGGCCGCATCACTCCCATTGAAGCCACCCCAACTCCGCTCTTCGCCGTCCCGTACGCTGCCCCCATGCCTGCAAAGAAAAAAAGCGCCCCATCAAAGCCAAATTTCGGATTTGACGAGGCATGCGATTCGATCAAAGGATAGTATTACAGGAGAAAACAAGAGCCGCCGCGGCTCCGAGGAATCCGAAGAAGGGCGCGGTCTCATCGCCGGTGAAGGTTGACATCGCCAGGTAGATATGTGAAATCCTAGAATTTGGAAGCCCTAATTCCCGAAGAGCGGTGGAGGAGGACGAAGAAGGGCAGACGACTGGGATCGGTGACAATAGATTCGTTGGTGTCAATATAATAACATTAAAAGCAACTACATATGTTTAGGTCAGATTTGGGTCCATACTATAATATCGGTGCAAGATAATAAAACTACCAACGGTGACGATATCTCCAAGCAGACAGCGGTTTAGCCTCTGCAATGCGCACGGTGGTCCTTCCGATGAGATAAGGGCTTCGTACACAGACGGCGATAGAGAGCCAGACAGAGAGAGGGGAGGACGGAGAGGGAGATGGCACCGCCCAGGGGGAGAGCGAAGGGCGACACGGCGGTATTCTTCGCGGCGACGCTGTTGCTGTGGGGCGTGTCGGTGGCCTTCGAGATGACCTTCAACAGGAGGTCCGAGCTCGCGCCCGTCGTCGCCGGCTTCTTCTTCTTCCAGACTGCCAACTGGGCCGTCCGCTTGTCCCTCTCCCGTGACCCGCTCTTCGTCAACACGGCCGTCTCCCTCCTCCACTCTACCGTCACCACCACCTCCGGTTCGTAAACCTCCCTCACTAGCCCCAATTCTTCGCTTCTTGTGAAAAGCGACGCTCAAGTCTCTTCTTTTTAAAGTTTCGTCCTTGTTCTTTGCTCGACCTAACCCTCAACTACAGAACGCCGTAAGCTAAAGTCATCCTCGGCTTGAAAGTATTCAGTAAAATTGCATTTTTCTGACAGTCATTTCCATTTTTTGGAAGTTTGGGAAGTTGGTGTGAAGTCTTGGCCAAACGAAGCAAGCTTGCAGGACTATACACTTGTCGTTGACAATTCATGTACAGACATCGAGCTTCTACCTGATTAGATTTATGGAATCCACCCGGGTAGTACCGACAATGTCCTATTTAGAGCTCTGAACCTTCTTTAAAATCTCCTCCCTGCTTTGTGATGTCCTATGTCGGGTTTTGGAAGATGTAAGTTCGCCCATATAATTTTACGACTTAGCTTCAGCCAAATGGGAGTAGTATTGGCAATTGCATCTCATGGTACACCTGCATGATAGGCTCCGGATGAGCTTTGACTATAACTTGTTGTAGTTAAAAATCGAAGTGCATTGCAAAGTAGTCTATGTGTTCCTAGATTCTTAATAAGTCACATTTCTTTGAGGTGTAAATCATGTAAGGAACTTTTACAATCAATGTATTGGTAATTTCCAACTGGTTCAAATTGAGTGTAACTTCCATATGTGATCCATAGCACTGGAGTCAGGATGTTATTCTGAGAAAATGAATCAAGTGGACAAACAGGCTGTAGAGATTCTCTACAACTTGGTAGGTAGAGACAGGTGGCATGTGAATACTGTATCATGCCACTTCTTCCCCCTTGTCATCCCTTGCCTTTCGTAGCATAGAGAGTGAAAAACATTTATGTGTTGAGATAGTTATTTTAGTGATTTGCAATAGGTTTCAGTGCTTCTTTGGCATGTTATACTGTTATCTCGCTTTTTTTTTCTTGTACTGCTTTATAGTACTTGAAGCACATTGCTCTTAGTCCTTTAAATTTAGGTTTTTGTTAAAGCTCATTCAGGTCTTTTGGTGAAATGCATCCATCCAAGGCAATCATTATATATTTTCTGTACTGATCAAGGCATGCATCATAATCCAATCTTTCTAATTATTGGACTAATAGAATATATTTCTCAAAACCAATCTCCCATAAGCATTATATTTCATGTTATATGCATGTATTATTCATACACTCTGCATGTTTGCTCCATTTTGAGGCTATGACTAAGCTTATCAACTTTGTGGGTTTTGCAGAGGATTGAATAAATTTTATATCTGACTATGGTCTAGAGTGACCATTATCCCCAAGTCTCTGGCCCTATTTCTGGACTTAGAAAAACAAAAATGAACACTTGTGATTGATCTATGAGAATTCCAAACGCAAGAGTCATAGGACCATATCTGTTGAACTTAGGAATACCACAATAGAAGGTTGGTAATTGGTATTTGGTAAGAAGAATAGAGAAACACTCTGTAGTGGTAAGATAATTTAAATTTTTTGTCTTTCAATTTAGGTTGATGAACAATGATAATTATTATAGGATTGAGGATTTGGTTGGTAGCTATGGAGTTTCATGGATTGTGCTACTTTGTGATGTGTCATTTGGTTTAGTTCATAGCATGTGAGGGATGAGATTAATTTGGATGATGGTACTTAATAAATCACTCAGATCATTTGCTAAATAAGGTAAGATATTTTGGCCTATAAATAAATTTCCATTGAATTAAACCAAAAGAAATGGATTGTACATTCAATAATATCTATAAAATTTAATTTTTTTTTCAGTTGATTTATGTTTAATGACTTAATGATATTGATGAAACTTGATCCCCCATTTTAGTCATTTCAAAGCATTTTGGATCAGTCCAAGATAACATTGTGTCATGAATTGGGATGTGCAACTTGAGTTGTGGTTCCAAAGGGGTAGAATGATCCTTGTAACCATGGTAGCTATTTTAAACAATTTTTCATTTCAGTGCTTGGACCTAAGTTTATAAAAATTTCATCAATTTGGTGGTGTTGGTCATATTATGAAGTTTTTGATTTATCAAGTTAGATATTCACGTAAGTCCTAGAAAAAAATGTAAGATAGGGATGGATCCAAAATATTTAACAACAATTGAAGTACATATTGTTTCTCAGGCATATTCTACCATAATCTTCACTAGTTTCAACCATATTCTATCATAGCATGGTTTACTTGTCCAACCAAGTACCGGTAATGGTACGTATAACTTCATACCACCCTATGCATTATGTTATATTATTTCTTATTGATGTAGGAGTGTCTGGATCAGTAACTGTGCCATATACCACATTTAGATCCAATAGATCATCAAAACCAAAATCGAACTGATATTTAAATCCATAGTCTTGACAGGTTTATAGAACCATATCTAGTCAACAATTGATAAGACTTTGCAAAGTGAGAGAATCATATTATTTGATTGTGCATACCCTGTTAGTATCAGCCAAATATAACTACTAGATAGAACATTTAGGATTATTATAGAACTCTTAGAGTTGCAGAAACTGGTTGATCTCAGCTGACATGTTGGCGTACAATTTCAACAGCAAATTATCTGTTTTAGCAAAATAAGAAAAGCTTGCTTTAACCTCATCCAAAAGCGAAGGACAAGTCATAATATGACTTTGATTCCATGGAAATTATCTCTTGTTCGTGTTTACCTTCATATTATGTTATAGTTAATACCAAATTAGGTAGCTTAGGTTTGAGTCAAATTAGGTTTTATTTCAGGCTGAACATGTTCCATATCTTTTAGGAAATTTTTGAAGGTGAATTTCATCTTTTTTTGCTATTTTATAGGATCAGATTTGTTAAATTTTGGTTCCAAGTTGAGTCATAGTGGGGTTCAATAAGAGTTTTAGTTGGGGGGTAGTTTCCTTGTTGACACATTGAATTGAATTGGTCAAGCCAAGTAGGAAACAAATTGAATTGGTCAAATCTCTTTGCAATCTATTACTAAATCCTTCTAAACTATTGAAGTCTTGAAAGCAAGGATTGTCATACAACTCATACCATTCAGTGGAAGTTAGCTTGTGATCATTCAAGAAAGACACGGAAACATACTGTTTTCGGCTATGTTGTTGGTGTTGACACATGACTAGGCCAATATTTGGTCTGTTGGCTGACTAAGTAGTGCACATCTGCCACAAAACATTAATGTGATATGTAAGAAAGGTATTGGTTAATCCCTTGTGCTGTGAAACAACATGCCTCGCTTTAAAATGACTTAGAATTGTGTCAAACACTGAAGCCATCTGTATCTATCTGCTGCAACCCTTGCCTTAGGGTTTTGAAGCTGGATCGTGTTTCTGATACAACCCCAATGAGGTGAGTGGATTTCGATACTTATTGTCCTCTTTTGAGCAGGAGTTTTATCTGTCAAAGTTTATATGGTTTTGTATGTTAGAGTGTGCACATCTAGAGAGGAGCATGTGAATATGATGATTTGATGAGTCCATTCTTTTTATTTGGTGCTCTTTTGCAACTTGGGTGGCCAGGGTTCAAGTCACAAAAACATTTAAGTGCATTTTTTCTTTTATCCTTCTCTTGAATTTTTCTATCCTTTACTTCTTTCCTGATTTCCTGTTTTCTTGTAGTGACAGTTCCTCTGCTACTAATGGTCAGAAACCATGCTGATAAGCCTTCACATACACCACTGTGTTACGGAATTATCATTGTAGTGGTCGATGATAGGGCTGCACAGCCCTTGCCTCAACAATATAGGAACTCTCAGGATCTGATTTTATTAGGACCATCGAGGTAGCTCGTGTGACAACATCAAAGGCCCAAAAGGAAGTGTTTGTCATTGGCTTAAAACTCAAAAGAAAACCAAAATCTGATGGGGTGTTTCTATGCAGGATAGCTTAGTTAATATGTCTCTATCATAACTTTTGCTACTTTCTACTCCGTCTTGGCATCTTGGGAGGCCTTCTCCTCCTTGAATTGGAGAAACCCTGATCAGGACGATCTTTACTAACACATATACTAACTCATGTTTCCATGGTTCCTTATTGACATTTCGGAAACTTCTGTTAAGTTTGCTTGCCAGAAATATCTTTTTCTAGTAATTTACCATCAACCTCACATTTGCTAGACATTACATTTCTAGGATCTTCTGCTCCTTTTTATCATATTTTTATCATTTTAGCATGTTGAGTAAAGCCTGGTTAGCTCATGCATAACTAAATCAATTTGTATATGGTGCAGTTGTCTTGATTCTGATCAATCAGTGGATGATCAAGGGACTAGGCAATATGTTTGAACATGAGCAGCTGTTTGGTGGCACATGGCTAGGTGCATATTCGGCATTGTGTTTTTCTTGTGGTTACTTTGCATATGACCAATTGGACATGCTCCGGTATCACCTCTATAGTGGTTGGATTCCTGGCATCCTTGTTCACCATTTGATTCTGCTGGTTTGCTTTACATTGGCTCTCTATCGGAATGTTACAATCAACTATCTCATACTTTCTCTTATGTGTGAGGTAAAACTTGGACCCTTCTGCCTCTTTAATTTTCACATTTGTGTTTATTGGAATAGACTATTGTGATGCCTAACGTTTTAAACTTTCTGAAAGGTGCCAAGTTTTCGTACAAATGTGCAGTAATTATCATATTCTTCCTTGATCATCTGTTCAGTTTATTACTTTCTGATTTAAAAACAGCACCAGCCGTAGTTATACTCATGGTTGGCTGTTTTATCGAAACAGCAGCAAAATCACGTTTCTGATGAGTTTACATAAAGCAAGCAAACCATATTTCTGATGTGACATCTACTGTTTTCAGTTCCATTCGATCTTTCTACACATGAGAAAAGTGAGGAGGATGGCTGGGTTCCGTGATGCGAAAATCAGAGTGGTGAAAGTAGAGTGGGTGCTCAATTGGACCACCTTCTTTGTTACAAGACTCGGATGTCACGTACTTATCACGTACAAGCTAATCTCCGATGCACCCAAGTTCGGGAGGGGTATCGAGTTGCCGTTGGCTCTGTTTGGAATGGCTGGCATGAATCTGCTCAACATTATTCTTGGCCGTGATCTCTACGGAGCATATAAACGAGAGAAAAATTGGCAAAGACATCAGGAATGAAGGTTTTGTTCTTGTGATAATTGTTTTAAGCATTGTGTTGGAGTGGAGATATGTGCTTATTGAGTTTATACTCTTTTTGCACCTTGCCCAGTATGATTCATTTGCATCCTTGTTCTCACATATACAAACTAAATCTTTCTTTGTATGTACAGTAATTATATACATGGAAAAAAATCACTTATAGTGCCAGTGGTGGTGATGTGATTTAGAAATGGTTTGTGATGTAGAAATGTTACTCCCAGGAAGAAGGAATGAGGAATGCAACTGTGTTTTTGCTGGTGCTACAGAAATACTTGAGTGATAAAAATAATCAAAATTCATCCTCAAAGTTTCTTAGTAGTTTATATACTTTTCATATCTACAAGCTTTTTAAATTTTTTATTCTTTCTAAGAATTAAAATTTCACTCTATTTGACCATCGATCTTAATTTTTTATATATTTATCAAGACCAAATCAGAGTCAATCTACCTGTAATGGTTTCTTTAACTTCTTAATTCATGGCCTTGTCCGTACCTTACCGAAGCCTTATTTCTAATCCTACCATATGAAACTGTTTCGTTAATTTTGATACATATTTTTTCGAGAAATCCTCATAATTTGGAAAACGAATGATCTAAGTTTTAAGCAAAAATCATAAAAAAGGGTGATACATGGCATGATCTATCTAACTAAACAAGAAACACAATCACAAAATCAAGATACGATTAATTAATTATTGCAATTAGTATAACATAAAACAACCCGAAATATGTAAAATTTCTCTATAATAAATGTTAGAAATTTAGTTTATTGATAATAATGATACAAGGATTGAAATTTCATACTATACTGATATATCAAACGATACTAGAAAAAAATATAAAAATTAATTTTAATATCGAATGGTACTATATATATATATATATATATATATCTTCGATGGTATTATTCTACCCTATCCCCATCCTATGTGTATTGATAAAGATAATTCATCTAAGTCATGTGTAGATATAGATATCCTTTTATATAAAAATAAAAAATAATATATAAATATATAAAAAGAATAAAGATACGACGTACTGAGTGGTCACCTCATCATCATCACCTCACCTCGACTATGGCCTTCGACGTCAAAGAGGTGAGGAGAAGAAAGATAACATCGATAAAGGGGACTGTTCATAGATATAGAAGATTGGGGTCTTCACCACCTTCCTCACAATCGCTTTTTCCGCTACTCTCACTGCCACCTCCCCTGATCCTCGCGCCTTTAACTCCCCCTTTAAAGAGATACAACTCTCATTATTATTACCTTTTGGATCGAGGTCATCGAGGGAGGACGATGCTGAATCGAGATCGAGAAATGGTGTGGAAGATATGTTTTCGCTAAGGTTCGACGAGCTCAGGTTTATCGAAACGCCGATGACAACACATCAGTGACTCCATAGTACTCTTTATCAATGCTTCTCCCTCTCTCTTATTTGAACGTCATCTTCTTCCTCGCCTTACCTTATAGTAATGAGGCTTTGATCAATTGGTGGATTGATACATGCCGCCTGTACTAAGCGATAAGGAACGGTATTAAAAACCCTATATAAACACAATCATAAAATCAAGCTATAATTAAATGGTTATTCCAATCAGTTGTAATATGCAACAACCTTCGAATATGTGAATTTTCTCTGCAATAAATAGGATTTCGAGTATATTAAACGCAAACAGACTAGAAAACACGATATAAAAGGAGGTCCCACCGGGATTTGAACCCAGGTCGCCAGATTCAAAGTCTGGAGTGCTAACCACTACACCATGGAACCACTTGGTTGACATCACTATCACTATTCCCTAATTATACACTTTGTGTTCCCTAATCAACACTCCGTTTCCTACAAAAGTAGAAGCTGAAAAAGACGCAATTAAGTACATCACTTGCAATGGCGAAGGCCGGTCATTGCGATCTGCCAAATAAAACACACAGTACTATTGCCCGCTCAAGTTATGGCAGACCTTTCATTCTTAGGAAGAAAAAATGGAGATACAGCAACAGACAGTGTTTACAAGATTCAAACCAGAAGTATCAAAATACACACAGATGCAAACCATAAAAGTAGTGTATTATTCATTTCAATTAGGTCCTACAATATCAGCACACGGTAGGTTCTCCATTCTGTGGAATCCAAGTATCAGCAAAAGCCACGATGAGAGAAGACTCATCCATGTTCCTCGAACAAAGATGAAAATACAACAGAGTAACCACAGATGATGGCTTTACGGTGATAGCTTGTAGCTAGGAGATGTAGCTTGTATACGACGACTCATGGTGTTGCAAAACTTTCCATGCCTATAACTTGGCTGCCATTAGATCATGCAGTTTCTGTCAGATGCAACAAACTTGACATTCTCCGCATGATAGTTCAAGATAACAAGCTATCTTTATTTTTAAAAAAAGTATAAGAACTAAATTGATTTATGACTAATAACCAAAAGATGGACATTTCATCACTTGCAGTCCAGTTCAGTTCAACAATTACAAAGATTTAACCCACTACACCAGAAAGACAGCAAGAAGCAACACAAAATTCCTTGCTTCAAGTATCGTTCTTATCGTTAACTCTTAGGCAAATGATTCTACAAATTATAGAGCTAATCTACCTGACATCATGCATCCAAACATAAATTGCACGATCGGTTCCATGGATTTTCAGTTATCTCATGACCATAATGTACACCAAGTTCTATGTTTCATCCCGACCATAGTAATGGAAGCCACCTCCGATATCCATCATCAATTGGATGGGGCAAACGTATGCGTTCTTATGATGTTTCAAAAGTTTAGTTTTACCCTCTACCCTCTCTATATTTGGATTGCACATATGTCCCTTGGATGGCAACAAGCTTGCATAACTCAATACATTTTCTGAGGGAATTAAAGTTTTGCTAACAAAAAACCTTCATTTGAGTTAGATCCAGTAAAAACCCATGACCCACTGGCCGATGATAATATGTAGCCGATGCAGCAAAGTGAGCAAAGTTGAACAACAACAAAAGCAGATCTCAAATTATATCGGACAGAAGGAATAGTAGATCAAGAAAATTTGACCAGCAAACTTATTTCATGTCTTGCAAGTGCTATTGAAATCTATATCTAAATGAAGTTCCATGACTAGAACAGAAATTTTCTTATAAAGAGATTTTTTTCTAAATCTATCAATGATCTTAGTTTCTAAATCAAACGCTAGTCCTATCCTCATTTACATTATTTTCTTCTGTTCCTTAGCTTTCTGAACAAATATGCAAGTTAGGGCAGAGCATTTCAATGCATAACAAATAATCTTCTTCAGATAATCTAAGAAAAAGTATACTGCAAAAATCTTGTGGTCTTTCCGCTCATTCCACATGGCTTCCAAAGCTATTAAAGCTAGACGACAACCAAAAGGTGTCCGTAATAACAACAGTATCCAATTCTGGCAGTCCGGCTAATGCCCGGAACAATAGGGAGATAAGTCACCCAAGCTAATCAGTGACACCAATGATTGTGATACATAATATGTTAGCCAGGAATGAGTTTCCAACTCCGACTTCTTAACTTGAGAAGATGTTACTCATGGCACAGCAAAAATGCCTGACGAGTTCTCATCGTGCTGTTGCCTTTGGAATGATCATGTAAGGGTTTTGGTCGACATTAAACAGTATATGTTTACTTCGGATCAAGCCAGTCCATGTAATAAATACATGGGAAAACGCCGACTTTAACAAGCTGATTCAGAAAGAAGCGCGGTTCCCAAAATTGGCCGATCCGAAACCAGATCGGGATCCGCACGACTCAAAATCGAAGGATATTTCAAGCTTTCATGTGAGTCTAAGCATCGGAAAGCAAGATATATATAAAAACGAGGTCAATCGAATGAGAATGAGAGCATTACCCTCATCAGTGCCCTCCATCATGGGAACAGTAACGATGGCTGGGCCCGGCGCCGCCATCCGTCGGGGGATCAGCGCCGCCGGAGGGTCGGCGCCCGTCGTCCTCCTCGTCGCTGTCGTCCTCGTCGAATGGCTTCTGCTTGTGGAAGATGCAGCACTTCTTGGAGCTTTTCCGGTTGAGGAACTCGTTGTCGACGGTGCCCTCCTTCCAGGAGACCTTCTTGGGGCGCTTGAGGCGGAGGACGAGGGTCTGGTGGGGGGACGGCTGCGATGTCCGCGATGTGGAGGAAGGGGATGGCTCCTCGAGGGTTATCGTAAGGGTTCCGGTGGATGGGGAGGCCGTCGCGGGTCTCGCCATCGCTCGTCTCGCTCGCTCGCCTCCTCGCGGAATATTCTAAGGGACAATAGTAGGAGGTCGGACGCCTATTTAAAGTAAGCCATCTTCCACCACTAAAAATAACAATAAATAAGTATGAGAGGAACCGTCTAAGGAAAACTCTCTCTCTACGTTCTGGTGTTGACTTCAATTCTTACCTGTACTGTGATTACAAGTATGAATGTGCTTTTAGTGGGCCCCACATCAGGTACCAATGACACAACGCTGGTAAGACGTCGGTGCGGTCTCCGTCGTGGCTTCCTGACTATTAAGAAAGGCAAATTCCAAAACAAACAAATAAATAAACTTTCATTATTTTCGCAGAATATTTTTTTATTTTTATTCGGCAATCATTTCTGGCCTTATTTATTGTTTTTTTTTGTCTGATCCTTTATTTTTTATCCTAACACACATCGTTTTTATGATCGTTTTCGTCTTATCACAAGGCTTTATCGTCTCTATCTTGTATGATTGATTGTTTGGTCATTTTCTTATAAAGGCCACTAAAATTTTTGAGCGTATCCTCATCCTCCAACGTCACATTGTTGCTTCGATAAAAATTTAAAAAATAAAAAATATTATATCTATTAGTATGAATTTTATATATGAGAGATTGGACCGATTCAATCAATCCCTGGAGTCTAATAAGCAGTGGGATGACAAAAAAAGATCCCTTGAAAAAAAATAAAAAAAGAGTATCAATTTAGAAAACCATAAAAAGGATTTTTGTTTGAGGGGTGAATATGTATAAGAGATTTTTTTTTGCTGTTTTGTTTTGGTGCTCCAAATAATTAGCTGATTTCTTAAAGAAAGAAGCAAGCTTGGTTTTTTTTTTTTTTATTAGTGTCAAAAATTTATTAATGGATTAATGAAGTGACAAAGAAGACTTTTGGGAAGCATAGCAAAAGATGACCACTGAGATTTGATTGTGGAAGGATGGGAAGTGATTTAGAGTCACTGCACAGATACTGAAATTACAACAGCTGAAAGCAATACTCTACTTAGAAAACATTAGCATGTTTAGAACTAGTGGATTGTGCAGACCAGCTCTGAGTAGATACAGCAAGTGCATCTAAACCACCTTCCAGTGTACAACAATTATGACAAACAAAGCTTCATCTAAATTCAGTCCACCAGAGCTTTTTTCTTCTGATCTTTTTTATCAACAATACAAATTTTCTGAGAACCTGATGATGAATAAACTGATTTCTCACCAAAGGAATTAACAGGAAAAAAAACACAATTAAAATGCTGGGAAAAGACTCTGCTTCTTGAGCTTTCACAGATGTATCATTGCCTTGTACAAGAATTACAATCTCTTCCACAATTCACTTTTACTGACATAGCATCAATAAAGTTTTGAACAGAAATCTAGTTAGCTAAGTTCAGCTTTATTCAATGAAACCCCAGGATTGATTCATGTCATTCAGACATTTCTTGATCTAAAACATCTTTGTTCAAGGTTCAACTCATTTTTCAGCACTCATTGATGAGGCTCATCTAAACTGTCAAGATGTGTATCTTTTACCTTTCATCTGCTCTTCTCTGTAAACTTGGATAACTTTGATCCCTGATCAATTCATTTCAAGGTAAACTATCTCATCATCATTTATATGACAATATTGTAGCTTTATTGAATTGTGCAGAACATTGATACAGTTCCTGTGCACCAGAGAGAGGATGACAATCTACACTTCTTGAGGAGCAACAAACTCTCTCATGGAACAAAATACATGGGATTAGGTAGCTTAAATAAGCGGTTGCCAATGCAATCTCCTGACAAGTCGCTCCACTGATCCCCGATGTTCCCTCGAATCCGGTAGCCCTCTGACACCAGCTGCTTCCTGATGGCAGACTTGAACACTGCTGCACCCTGTCCTCTGTAAGCTTGGTTTCTGCAGAGGTCTCACCGAGTGAATTGTTACTGAAAGCTAAAACCAAGTTGAACAATATTGGGCTGTGTTAAGGAATCATGAATGGGAGTGGAAATACATGTTTCCACTTTGATCAGAATTGGAGTCGATGAACTTTTAGCAGTATCAGATGTATGTTAAGGAATAACAATGAATGGGAGTGGAAATATATGTTTCCACTTTGATCAGAATTGGAGTTCAAGAACTGTTAGCAGTATCAGATGTCTAAATCTTGGAAGATTAAACATCAGTTAGGCACAAATTGGAGTTTTAAGCTTCCTAAATGGCTCAAGCTATTTCCTTAAAAGATTTAAAAGCAAAATTATGCAATCATCCTACATCTTGATTGGACCCAGAGTTCAAGTAATGTCATTCTTTAATTGTTTTGTGTCATGTATCTGCAAGACAGATGGAACATCTCTGATTTGTGGAGATCAAATTGGTGGTCCACTCTGGATCTTCATCCTCACATCTCCATATGTTGAACATATGTTTCTATCCATAATCTGCATAACATTGGCTCATAACCTCTTGTTTATATAGCTTGCTAAGATTGCAGTAGACTGAAGGCAATGCATGGGTGGATGTTAACAGATCAAATCTGAAGAACAAGAGCAAAGACAGTTGACTTTGGTTTCGAAGGATCTCCATGCTTCTCATAGGTAAGCCATAAATAGTTCCTACCAAGTTCAACTTGTTTATGCAAAAATGTTAATCAGTCATTCACAGAGATGATAAATTGCTTATAAAGTAGAGATTCCACTAGTTCTTAGCGTTAGATGATAGTCCTTTACCTCAGTATCAACCTCTCATGTCCCGTGAACCCCTGCGCATGCAGATTCTGAGATGTTGATGAGCTGAACACCACTTCATCTCTTCCAGTGAGAAGAAAGACTTTGAAGCCTTTTTCGATCAGCCTTTTATACAGCTGAAGGACTGCAGGAATCGCCGGACAAACCCCTTTCTGAGCCCAGCTCTTGAATGCCAGAGGATCATATGGGTCTCCTCTGAAGCAGCAGAGCCATATCAGGGGCAGCAAGTTGATAGGAAGCAAAAACAAGAGAAAACCTGTGTTACCTTACCCAAAATGCTTGTCCTTGTAGTACAGAAGATTCGATAGGCATGTGTCGTCGACGTCGAGGATCCAAGCATCCATGCCATCATCAGCTGCAAGGGTTCCATTGAGGTAGATAAAGATCTGGTCGATGGCCGTGTCAAGGTCCCTGTTGTATTGGCCTCCGAGCATGTAGTCCTCGACGTAGCGAGTGCATTGTGCAGGAACGGTGCGCCAGGCCTGGGCGTTGTTAGCTTCCACCGCCACCCTCCAGCTAAGGCAATAGCTCATGTCCGAAGCCGAGCCTGAGGCTGAGGCTGAGGCTGAGCCTGAGCACGGCCTCGCGGCGATGGCTCCCCAGCAGAGGTTGGCGAGCAGAAGCAGCAGTGTTTCCCATAAGGCCGCCATTGATGGGATTGCAGAGACGGAGGAGTCTGCACATCGAGGCAACTCAAGAACGCTGCAATGGTGGAGAAGATTGGAAGTATTTAAAGCTACAAGACACTGATCCCTTGGTATTTGTTTGATGAAATGGCCAATGAGTTAGCATGAGGTTTCTTTCGGTTTCACCTGTGGAACAGTGGGCATTTGACTTGCTTACACCTCTTTTTCTTTATCGACAAAAGAAACATACGTGGGGGGAAACAAGAATGGCAAAGGGAATCCCTTTTGAATGCCTAAACCACTTGCTGCTCCAATATTTCTCCAAGTTGGCTCGTAGATGGACACGGAGCCAACGAATTCCCTCAAGTCAATACTTCACATGGAAATGTCTGCCACATCCATGTTTAAATTGCCTTCAACAGGGCTCGACTTCCATCACAATGTGGACTATCTCATGCCAAAGCCTCGCTTTTCCTCGGCGTGACCCTCATGCACTACACCATGCCGTCACTTTCGGGATGCTGTGTGCAAGCGTGCGTTCGAGAGACACAGACAGACAGACAGAGAGAGAGAAAGAACCAACCCGAAGCCAAATGGATGGGATTGGGAAGCTCGAGAGGAAGAAGTCTACAATTAATGAAAGGTGGCAAGAGAGAGAGAGAGAGAGAAGAAAGCTTGGAACTACGTAAGAGGGAGATGGGAATTATTATTATTGTATTGGCCCAATTCGTAGTGATGCAGGGTCGGCTGTCAGCTTGATCGGCGAGTGCTCCACCTTTCTCATGACGCCATTCGTTTGGAATCTAATGATGCAGAGAAGGTGTTTGTGTAATTGTTTGGTGCTCCGGTTTGCAGAGCACCTACCCAGTGGGACTGTGCAGAACACATTTTTAAGGATTCTGATGGTGCTGAGCAGGACCGTTTGATCTAAATTTCATAATTGATTGGGTTTGTGTAAGATTTTATGATGTCGTTGGTAATTAATTTGCAGGAGAATTTGGTCAGAGTTGACCTATTAGGACCACTAGGAAGGAATAGGATCCCAAGTCATCCAGGCCAAATCTTAACACTGCAAAGCAAGGAAGTTGGAATCCAAGTTGGGTTGCATAAAGGGTGAGGCAGCACTAGCAGCTAGTAGAGGGATGGAAGCCACTTTTTGTTGGGTGGATCATGAATTATGGCATCCAAAGCATATATATTTCCATGGATGATGATCCATAACAAGGTCAATGCAAGGCACAGGCCACATTGGCTTTTGGACAAATCATCCTTTGGCCATGATTAAGGGTGATAATTTGTCACTTTTGGGTGGTCTGGGAATCAGATGCTTGGTGGTGGCATCATTTTATTCTTCTATGAATCACTCTCTGGAGTCTTAAAGAAAACAGATCAAGGAGAACAGAAGCATGATGCTGCCATTATTTTTATTTCCCTTGGCTAAGTACCTCCTCAGATTCATAATAACAAAAAAATTTATATATATGATAGATAACATGATATGGTCCATCATAAGATTCCATGAAGCACTTGTATTATGAGTTCAATGGCCCCAAAACCAGAGTTAAAAACAACCAAATCCTCAGAAGAATGCATCTGTTCCTTGGTTATAAGATTATTGTAGAATCTGTAAGTCTAGATAATGGAGCAGTGTAACCTTGCAAATGAAGTAAGGACATGATGCAGCAGGAACAAAAGAAATGGTCATTGACTGACACACATACCTGCAGTGCTAGTAGAAGGGACCACTGTAGTGCTTGTACCACAGCCATTGGTCTCAAAGTCATTTCTTCTATGAGCAATGTCAGCTCTCTAAACAAGACTGAAATGTTTTTTCACTTGCTCTGTTTTGACCTCAACCTGGGGGGTGTCTTGAAGTGCTGCACCTCTGGGGGCTTCATCTTCTGTCAAAAGAATCTGTGCCACCAATGAGTTGTTGACAGTGGAGCACTTTGTTTCAGTCATTGCCAATTGTAGTGGAGTGATAAATGAAAGCGACAATGAAGTTAAAATTGCAGATTGCAACTTGTACTGTTACTCCCAATGGTCCCCTGGGTATCTATAGAACTTCCACCATGTCTCTGTTCTGCTTGAAAAAGAGACCAAAAACATGAAATGGCCACACAGTTAATTTCCCATCATGAAATTTAAATCTTCTATGTTGATTTTTTACTTCTGTCCTCATAGTTTTGCATTTAATTATTTTTCCTTTCTAATATATTCATGGTTTATGCTGGCTATTACAGGATTGATTGAAGTGACTAAACACTCAAAGAATGTTCTATATCAACTATTCATCTTAAGAGAATTATTTCTTCTACAAAAATAATTTCCGACACTAATCAAATCTGTTTGGAGTATATAAAGCTTATGAGAAGATTTGCAACAATATGTCATGAAATATCGACCGACTACAACCAAGTTAAACCTACAAGCACAACTTCTGCAACCAAGTAATTAGATACCAAAACTTGATCATACTCTTCGTTTGGGTGTATGGCAATGGTACTGTATTACTCTCAAATGATGCATCAAGGCATGTGATTGTCGATCTACCACTTCAACAGGTGTGAGTTGGATACATTTCCTCTGAAATCATATACCTGCCAGAATCATTTTTACAGAAAGATCACAACAAGAAATACTAATAGAATATGCACAACCGAGAATAAACTGAGCAAATCACCTACCAACTCTACAATTATGACATGGACATCCCTCTGTAGCCCTCCCTCTCAAGCTGGTTTGCTAATGAAACATCACCTGTCTTTACAATCATGCAATCCTCCTGAACATGAACAAATGAGAACACTTGAAATATTGAGAAACTAATGACGCATATGACTTGAAATCCAATTTACAAATTCAACTGCAGGACTTGGACCAAACAAGATGTGATCTACAGATTTAGGTGGTTTCCAAGTATTATCTATCACTTTGTTCTGCTAAACACAATCGAATGGCAAGCAGATCACACATAAGATGATGAACAGTACCACATGAACTTAACAATAAACAAGCCAAAGAAAAAAAGTATGTTCGGCAATAAATGGTACATTTGTACTCAACATTCTCATCCTGTTTATGACCTTAGTTTGGTTCAAAATTTAACAAGATTTGTCAGTATTGGCAAACAAGCATATTTAACAATTATGTAAAGCAAGAAAGCAATAAAATCACTAATCGTATTTAGGTTAAGACAAGTAGCAAAAACTCAAATATATCATGTACACTATATGTTGCCTAAAGCCCTAAACAGGATATGTATTAGAGTATACTATCACTTCCGGCAAGCAAAAATTAGGTTAAAAACCACAAACTCTAATTATTGAATGATAACTACCAAGAAATGCTGAAATAACTACAGAAGAATTGAATAGGAGCACTATCAGACAAATGATGATAAAGGCATAAAGCAGCTCTTTAACAAGCTTGATCTATAGAGATATAAGTTCCCTACCATTATATGAACATAGCTCGGATTGATATAATCCAAAAGGCGTTTATAATGTGTGATCATCAAGACAGAATTATTTGGTGTTAACAGCCCAGTAACTGATTTTCCTACATCTTGAAGTGCATCGACATCTAATCCTGAATCAATTTCATCTAGAATAGCCAGATATGCCTCAAGAACCTGAAGAAGCAGAAAGATCAAATGAAGTGAGAATGACACTGAAAAGGATAAGCTAAAATGAGCATTGATATCCCAAAGCAGAATTCATTTCAGAACAGACTACAAGATTGTATATCGCTTTATGTCTTTCTCAAATATGGCTACAATGTTTGGATAATAACAGAGTACAAAAGATTACGAAGAAAAGGAAAAGGAAGAAGAATGGAGCAAAAGAAGAGGACAGAGAAAGAGAAACAAAAAATAATACATTGGGCAAGTCAGCCTTTCTTTTAGTGAAGAGGAAGAAAAACAGATGGAGAAAGGAGGAAACAAAAAATGGAGAGAGAGAACAATTGAAATGATATCTTGGCCAGTCAACCTTTCTATTAGTCATTCTAGCCCTTGCTTAAGTCACTCAAGTTCTGTCACTGCACTCTGTGTGATACAGATGGAAGGTATAAGCAAGCTATTTTAACATAGTTCACATACAAAGCTTAAAGAATATTATAAGGTCTGTCTGTCAAAACCCCAAAGTACAAATGTCGTTCCTTTCTTCTTTATTCTTTCCATTTCTTATTAACAATCCTTGTAATGGCACACTTGACATTGGATTATTCTATGTAGTTATTGATATGCATGTCCTCAGTGTCATATGCAATGTTATAATAATATAATCTTCAACCTTTATAGATCGTTTTGGGTTATAAATATGCATCTTAGATGTCCAATGAGATTGGTAACAAAAAAGTGCAAAATTCCAGTTCATGCGTAAAACTGAAAGTTAAGGACCAATTCTGGTAATTGCTTCCAACAGAAGGATTCTGATGCTGATCAGATTCCTATGATCATGAACCAAATATGTGGACACAAACCAAATACCACCTAAGTTATTTCTATATCCATCAACTTGGAGCAAGAGTATTTGGCTTAATTTATACCAAATCATCTTCATTAAGTGATAAAAGGCCATGTTGTCCACACAAATCTCATGTACATCATCCATGTCAAAGCTTGTTCAGAAATTTACAAAGGAGAAATGTATGCCCTGGCACAAAGATTGAGAGAACTTCAGTTTTAGAGTAATTGATGCTTAAACTACAAAATTGAGCTACATTGTGTTAATTGCAGTGAATGCTAGTGCAACAGTGTGGTCAGCATAATATGTTCAAAATTTGACAGTAAACCAAGTAAAAGAAAAGACTTCCCATAAAGAAAGATATATTTTTGTTTGCAAAAGAAAAGGTTTCATAGATCAACGTCAACAATTGAGATTAACATGTGCTTGTGGGACAAAGCAAGAAGAGGCTTGATGACGAGATATTAAAATTTCTTAGTAGACTTTATAGAGTTCAACAGCTTTATAATGATCAAAAGATTATAGAAAATATATGCTAATGACAGTAACATTAGTCTTGGAATTGCATTCATATATGATTTTAGGTGTTAGCTGGTAAAGACCTTTGCAGTTTATCACAAGGTCCTGAGCTTGAATCTCATCTTCGTCACTTACCCTTTGCAAAAAAATTTATATATTAGCTTTGGAAGATTAGCATGACAACAGAGGAAAGGGAGAGAACTCATTAATAATGGGACAACAATTTGGCAGTGCTTAACTATGGACATGTCAAACCAACAATATGATTTGTTGGAAATTTGATCACGCATATTTTATGTTTTACATGACTTTTGATATTTATAACTAACAGAATCTCAAGATGACAAAGATAAATACTCCCATTGCTTACCGAATTGATTTTGTCATACAGCGGAAGAGTAAGAATACATACTGCAAGTTGCAGAATTTCATTCCATTTCTTTTCACCACCACTGAAGACTTCATTTACAATTCTGTCAACAAACTTTGGATTCATATTTGAAACAGCAACTTTGGGAATCACCAAACTGTAGAACTGCAAATATAATACAGAAAAATATCATTAACCATAGTGATTAAACAACATAGAAAATGCAAAATTATCACTGGCAGCACAATGAAAACAATACAAACATCATCATCTACAAAGGAATCTTCTTTTGTATAAATATGTAGCTAACATAAAGAAGCTAAAGAGATACAGTTAAAATAATGTAGAAAACGAAAGCAACATGAACTTCATATATGATAGCGGCTTATTGGAAGCTGATGATTGTGGAATATCTTACTCCTAGAAATGGGAGTTGTGATGGATAGGTCATACTACATCTTTTGAACAAAAATTCTGATGTTAACAAAACACCATCTTATTTTCTCTAGTTTATCATTTTGAGTTAATTATCTGAACCAGGAAAATCCTAACGGAATCCTGACATAGAGAGAAAGGTGCCTTAGCAACATCTTATGTATTAGAAGAAAAGGAGCACAAACAGAGCCAATAGATTTTTTACACTAACTGGCTGGTTGAACTGAAGAACCACTTAAACCTACCTTGAATTGGCACAATAAACAACCGAACATATGTTCCAGGTTAACTGCCAAACCAGTCAATAGGCAATGGAACTGGCCATTCACCTAATTCCATTCCTTATCTTTTCAATAGAACAAGCAAAAACACACTACCCAGATCACAATCTTTTAATTGATGTGCTGAAAAAGAGAACTTGTACCAAAAATAACTAAATTAAATTACTTCTGTAATTTGTCAGAACTCATCAGAAGTTCAGGGTACCATTGTGGATCAATTTTATATGGAAATACATGATAAATATGTTGCTTAAGATATAGTATGTATAATCTTGCTAACTTATGCATTCTTAGAACATATTTCTTTTCAATTTTCATGTGTCTACATTTATACAACTTCTCATCCATCTTTTATAATCTCTACCAGAGTCTTATTGTATATTAATTCTTTTCCTTCAAAATATTTTGTCAAACATTTGTTTCAACTGATTGACCCACAGTTTGTAGCAAGACGTAGCTCAGCCAATATCCACATTAGTTGTAATAACATCGAGAACATTTTTATCTGGGTTGCTAATTTGACTAAGCATTTCCCCACATAATATTTTTAGTATAACCAAAATAACTGTAAAGATAAACACAAGACATGTCAACCACTAATTTTGAACAAATTACATGCTTCACTGTTTTAGGAAATTATTTCTTTGTAATAACTAGATAAGGGTTACTTATACTTTTAAGCAAGAGAATAAGCCAAACTATTTCTAAAACAGCTGCAAATTAAGATAAAAACGCTGGAATTTACAGAGCATCTAGTTGTATTGCAATAATAGCAGTCTCTATTAAGTGTGTTCTATAGGATATTGCATGTGCCGTTTCAAAATGGAAAGAATGATCAAGAACACCGAGGACATGGTAGTCAATATTACAACCTAAAGAAAAGGCTTTAAAAGTTTGCACACCTCGAGGGGTTCTACCAGTGGTAGCCCATGGTCATTTCTTTGAGAATTGAATGCCATAAGCAGAAAGTCATAGTTGCTTACGCCTGGTATTTCTACAGGGGTCCGGAAACTCATGAAAAGCCCAACATGGGACCTATCTTCTGGCTCCATTTCAGTCAAATTCTGGTCTTTAAAAAGAACACTACTTCCAGTTACCTCATAATCTGGATGGCCAACAAGAACCTGCAATAAGGCAGGCATTTCTCATGAGAATTACAAGGTGACAGAAAAAACACAGATGCCCGATGCCTTCATGTCATGCACTTTTCGCAACTCTAGTATTGTTCCTTTTGTACAGCAGACCTATTAAAGTAGTAAGCTTCAATAATAAAACAAACGCTTAATTTTCTTTGAGTATTGTCGATATCAATCATATCAAGGTGCTTCTTTACGACTATGAACAATTCAAACGAGAGCGACATCAAAAAGGCGAGAAGAAATGGCCGACTAGTCACCTCGAAAACGTGCGTTTCCCCGATCCATTCTTCCCCATAATCGCGTACACCTAAAAAGGAAAGGCGTTCAGTCGAAAACCCGGAACCCTAACAGGAACAGAAATCGGACGCGACGAAGACAAAGCGACGGGAGACAGACCAACTTCGCCCTCGTGGATGGTGACATTGACACCACCAACAGGATTCCCCTGCCCGGACTGCTTGACGACGGCCTTCAAATCTTTCACCACCAACAGGATCCTCCAGGGAAGTTCCGGGAGGCGGAGTCACCCGTGGAGGGGCAGTCGACGGTGAGCGTCGCGTTCGCCCATAGAGGGACGTGGGGACAAGGGAGGCGGGACCGGAGCCGTCTTGGATTATGGAGAGCAGAGACATGTGTTCGAGAGGGCGTCGGGAGATAGCTCCGAAAAGAGATGGAAGTCGAAGGAGAAGAGATGGCGGAGGAATGGAGGCGATCGAGGAATAGGTGAGTGGAGCCATGGCGGAAGGCTACTTTTAGTTTTGGTATCGGCGTGGTGGCAATTCTTTTCTTTCTTATTTTTCGTTTTTTCTTTAATCCGGGTTTTTTTTTAATATTATAAAAAAATAATCTATTAATCCTTTGATGAATTATTTTAGAATAAATTCTATGAAAAAAAACCTCAATTTTTTACTTTTCCTAATGTTTTATTCTTAAAGAATATTATTTATATTCTTAAAAAAATGAACCCTCACCCTTTATCATCCCATCTCTCTCACATACTAATCGGAGCACATTAGAGAACGAGCGATAAAATTTAAGTAATACAACAAGAGTGATGAGGACAAGGATAACATCATAAAGGAGGAAGATAATATGAACAAAGGAAACAATCGTTACTCGACCTAAACCTAAGCGACAAGGATTGCAAGAGAGCGACATGCTCCTTCCATGTGGGAGGGTAAGAGGTGAGGGCGGAGGCCGACAAAACAAAAACCTAAAGATAATATTATCTTTTGAAAAATTAAAAACACTTTACGAGACTAAAGTTAAAGAAAAGGACACCATGCAAGAAAAATAAAAAATAAAAACTTGATTTTTTTTAGAAACTTACCCATTTATTTTTTCTTTGATTAAATAATTAAATCGTTTCAAATGAAATAATCAAATGCATTAGCCGTATAGTATTTGTCGGATTAAATAAGGGAACTAATTAAGTCTCTTTTTTTTTTTAGCATGAACTATCTAACAATAGAAATATATTAAACGTTACACACAAACACTTCGCATCCTATTTTTGGATATCATGTCTAAGATAATAAGCTTCATGTATAATTTCTACGAAAAACCAAATCAAATCTGACTGAAAAGAGAATAAATGTAACATGTCAAGTTTATTCAGTCAACTATTCGTTGAAAGAAGCAAAATGGATGTGAACTGAACAAAAATTCTAACTTTCAAATTTCAATACAAAACAAAAGATAAATAGTTTTCTATCTACCAGTAGACATTAATAAATCACATGAATGGGATACTCCAATACATGAAAATTAATGAGCTCTCTATACTATTATGCCTTCTTCCCAGTTGATCGTTTTAAAGCATAATCTCTTAGCCTTGCAAGTATCATCCTTTCACTCGTTCGCAGTATCAGAGAATGGTACAGCTTCCTGTCTTTCGCTGGACAACATCTTTTCAACATGTTCATGTCCTCATCCAGGGAGCTTGTGCCATAGAGGCTTTCCCTCAAATCAGCTAGTGATATTAAGGCAGAACATACATTCTCTGACACCAACAGTTCTTTGATGTCTTCCGGTTTCTTATGACCCTTTACTTTGCGGAATTTATTTCTCGTGATCTTGATTAAGTTCACAATATTTGTAGATTCATCTGGGCCCTCAAATGCATCAACCATGTAGCTCAGCTTCTCATAAGCATCATCCGCCAAAAAGATGATATAAAGAAGGACACGAAGCTCCAGTTGTGGTTCCCCATCATAAGATATTTCAAAGTACTCGGTATGCTGGCTGGTGCATCCTGAATAATTTAGCCGTCTCCACAAAGAAATTCTTGCTCTAGCGTAACGATTGGAGAATGTGGATGAGCACCATCTAACTAACAAGGCTAGGTCAATGTTAACAATGTCAAATGGGTTGTCAGCTTCAGTGAACCCATATCTGTGAAGCAGGGCAGCATTGCCCATAGATCCGTAAGTGTTGAAAACCTGAAAAAGATGGATCTCATATCAGTCTGATTTGGTTGGTAACATACATGAAAATACAATAGAAGCTGAAGCACATCACTCATTAGAGTTGATGAAATCCTGCAGAATGGAACTGCGAGGAGGACAAGTGAAATAATGGAGACTTTTGAGTGCTGAGAAGGAAATAACTGAGAGAAAAGGTGCCAGAACTAAGAGATAAATTTAGGTTTGAATGATTCCCCAGCTGGCTTTAGGGAAAACATGTAAACAAGATATATATCCAATTTGTCCACCTAATGGTGCTTGTCGAGGTTTTGATTGGTTTAATTAAGAAGAGCAGCATTGACGATGAAGACTTGTAGCTATATAACTCTCAAAGAGGTGTGCGTGTGTGTGTTAGAGGTGTCACTTTTTCTCTTTCCAATATTCCTGGGGTTCGGGTGATTAACAAGGGAAAAGAAACTAACATGTTACAAATCTTTGGATTCTATGTTTTCTCACAGTAGGTGTCACTTTTTAGAGTTCCTAGGTTTCTAGTTAGCTAATCATCTTACTTATGGAATAAAACGTTCTATGTTTTCTTACAGTAGCTTACATCTTTTAACAAATAGTCGGCCAATTCAATAAAATAACAGCATGCTACAAGATAAGAATGATAGAAGCAATCCATCAGACAGTTGAATGTTGAGGTGATTAGTTTTAGAACTCAGACATTAAGTAGAAAGCCTTACGCAGTCAAAAACTTTGATCCAGAAAAAAAATGCAAATAAAAGATATCCTGAAATTTTAAACTTGTCTAAAGAGCTATTATGAGTATCTACAAGTATCAAGAACTGCAGGAGAAGGGCCTAGTATAGTTCACGAGGAACTAACTGTAGTGGCACTAAACTAACCTAAGGCTCTACTGAAATATATAATTCAAAGTATCAGAAAATGAAATATCCTTTGGTCCATAAAGAGTGGGAGATTTACAATATGGGTGAATTACAAAAAAGGAAAATCAAAGGATATTTGTATCACTGTGTTGTAGCAACTAAAACATAAATACAGCTATTATAAAATTAAAAACCATCCAACTGCAAACCAGTATATCCCCAACTTTAGTTCAAAGTAAATTGGTTGATCCCAAACAAATAATGTCGGTGATGACAGCAACATGGGATTGGCATCAGAAAGAAGTTTATAATAGATAGCAAACACCAAAAGATTTTTTTTAATTAAGAATACTCAAAAATACAGGAGAAAGCATCAACTTGGTTGGTACCTCACTATGTCATTCTTAAATTTTAGATGCTTTAATCAACTTTGTTGATGCAAGAGAAAGTGAGGCAATCTTAAGGATGTATGAACAAATCATAGTAGTATCCTGATATATAAATCTTACCAAGATCCAGGAGTCACCAAAAATACTTCATACATGTGATTACACAGGAAACTTATAATATTGTGCTTAAATTACATGTATGAAAAATTACAAAGAAAGTGAAAATAAAAAATACTAACCTCAAATCCTGCCTCAACATTTCTCATGATAATCATTTCTAGAGCAGTATTATCTTCTCCTAAACAATAGAAAACAATATCACTAGGTTAATTTTCCCAACCAGAAAAGCTCCTTCTAAAAAGTGTGGTTGGATCACAGTGAAACCTGAAGAGCTAGTATCGGATTCGTCAATTAATAATTTATCATCACTAGCCTCATCACTGGCATGATCATCTCCTTCATCATCTGAGCTAGAAGGGGAACATACAGAGGTCAAATGGACATTCTCAGCTCCTGTCTTGTGATTGAAGCTGAAGTGTTTTTAGAACATAGTTAAACAAGGAAAAATACAATTGGAGAAATGGTTCCTCCACACATCTGTGTAGAGTGTGCTTAGAACTTGAATATTTGTCGTAACAAATGGTTAACTTACAGATCAGCTAAAGGTACCATTCCATATCCGTGGTAATCATCTACTTCAAAAGATCTTGATGAAACCAGACTCTTGGCAGAAAAATATTGCTCAACACCAAAATTATCTCGGTCAAGCTTCCATTCACCAGATAGAATTAGGGGTTCAATACATTCTCTCCAATCCTCACATAAGATCGTCTTGTCTTGCTTTACTGCCTGTCTAGATATTTCCAGAACACAGTGAAAAAGAAAAATAATCAGTATCAGAAGCCTCTGTATAAAGTGCAGAGTGTACAGCATCTTATCCAGTGGATAAAAATACTTCCATTGCAACAAGATTTGTAGATAAAAGAATGTCCACTAAACATTGCATATAACGAGAGAACATGACTGCAGACATGCAGATAATAGATGGGAAAATGGAATCAGTTTGTAAGCCAGCCAAGAGGACCACAACAACACAAAATGACCATTAACAAACTAAATTAAATTAATATGTCCAACTGAAGTTGTCAGCAGGTTATACAGAGCCAAAATGAAATGCAAACAAATCAAATTTATTTTGGCATGTAAAAAAAAATCTTGATCACCTCAGAACCTAATGGGGCTGATGCCAAGCAGATGAAATTGTTTTATTATGGCTACTCAAGTTACTCAGACATGATGAGCACAATAACAATGTTTTTTTTTTAAGAATAAGAATCTCTATTCATTCCAAATGTGAAATAATACATGAAAGGACACAGAAAGAAGATAATTCAAAATACAGGCTGATGCCAAGTAGATGAAATTGTCTTATAATGCCTATTCAAGTTACTCAGACATGATGAGCATGATAACAATCTGTTTTTCAAGAGAGTAAAAATCTTCATTCATTCCATATGAAGTGAAATGATATATGAAAAGAACACAGAAGGAGAAAAGATAATTCATATAAAGGGAGAACAACCACCAAAGAATTGATGCCAAAGATCATGAAAAACAAAAAGGAAGAATAATAAAAAGGAAAACAACAGAAACAAAAGCAGGTGCTGAATGAAGAAACAGGTCGACAGGTCACTCACATAAATGTAAACCAAGCAGAGTACAAACAACATGATGTTGCGTAGGCATCTGATGAACTGTATCACGGCCTCCACCAGGTTATACATAGCAGAATAGAAGTTTTTTCATCTCAGGACCATAAGAAAGGTGTTCCAATAATTAACATCTATTTATAGATGTGACTTCCAGAAATATGAAATAATGATTAGTAAAAATACCTAACCAAGTCCAACTAGATTAACCTTCCACAGAAGAAAAACGATGTATGTAACATAGCTGTTCTGTGTTCTATCATTCCAAGCTCAGTATAATGAAAGTGGAAAACAGTACAAAATGCTGAAAGGATAAAACATAAAATTTAAGCCATTATTAGATGCTTAATAACTCATTAATAATTGGACATAAAGAATCAACAATGCAATACAAAACCAGAATTTTTATACCTTGTGGAGCTCCGTTCCGGAGAGAAAGGTGTCGACTTCACGCAAGGTCCAGACGAGAGGCACGCACTCCCTCTCCGGCAGGAGCTGGAGGTACCCCTGCCACCGCGACGCGGGTCCGCGGCTCCTCTCGTACATGAGAGCCACGACCAGGCCAAGACATCCCGCCAAACCGGCGCTCTCGATCATGTCACGCGCGCCGGAGGTCCGGATGGTGAGGCACGCGCTCTTCGGGATGGTGGCCACGAGGTCCCCTTCCGTCAGGTCGCAGACGGCCCTCACCGAGATTCCACCGCCGCTTTCACTGCCGGCGTCGTCGAGCTCCAGGGCGTCGCTGCAATCGATGCCGTGGGATCTCATCCATCGCTTGAAGGTCCTCAATCGCCTGACATTGAAGAGACTAAGACATGCACTACAAAGCTATGCATTAGGGTAGGAGAAGAAAGGCGCACCGGCTCATCACATGAGGCGTCGGCTGTCTCCGCTTTTGGTAACGAGAACGAAGGTGAGGATTCAAACGTGTAGGGTTTGCTCGAGCGCCGCCCGGCTCCATTTAAGGAACCGGGAAACGAGTATCGTGAAAAAGCGGGAAACGAGAAACAGGAGAAACTGATACTTATGCACTTTCAATGAATCTTCATTGTAATTGACTGTTAATTGAAACTCTAATTATCATCAATACCTTTAAGAACTCATTGCTTTTAAACACATTTAAGTATATATATTTGTCACATTAATGGGATATAGAAATGGATGTTAAAGAAAAGAGGATTATTCATGCTATACTAAAATTTGTAAGGCAAACATGCTATTTCCAATTTTTTTCTAAAAATAGATATGTAAAACCATTAAATGTAAGTAATAATGTTGTTAAGATAATAATATATATTTTAGAAAGCAGTTAATTATTTTTGCAAAGGCGCAAAATGTTAATATGGTTTGAACAGTTTAATTTCTTCAACTACAGGCTTCATTTTTCCCTCTCTGTTGATTTTAATGTAGGATTGAGAAAGAAATTTCTGAATTGACCAAATATTTTAATGCATAAATATATTAAGGGAGTGTAATCAGAGCACAAATTGCTACTAAAGCTCACAGCCTGATGATACAATCACTGGAAAACCATAAAAGCTAGTATTGAGCATGGAAGACAGACAATACAAAAAGGCAAGCAGTATTACCACCAAGAAGAACAATAATTGACAAAGTCTTGAGTGGTTAAGCAGATAGACTCCAAATTTTATTGCCCTCTGGCTTGTATTCATCAGCTTCTTGTATCTGTTTGGATGACCAATTGATGGCAACTTATTCCATCAGTTTGTGTTTTGGAGCCTCAAACAATCAGAAGAGTATCATTATAAGCATCTGACATAGGCCATTTCATCATTAACCACCAACATTCAACTTCTGTTTCAAGAAAAAGGCAAATTGGATGTCCAAAGACTGATTTAATGAAGAAATTAGATACATTGTTCTGTCTCATGGATCAGCAACACATCCAGTGATCCAATTCACTACCCTCAAAGGACATCAGTATGAGAAATTAGATACATTGTTCTATGTCATGGACCATATGTCCAACAAGCAATAATGAGGCTCCAAAACCATAGTTGTTCTTGGAACAATCCAGGTTGTTCTTGGTTGTCAAAAAGTACACAAATACTGCCAGTTACATTGACAAAAAATACACACTTATTATCATATATTAGATCGATACGACAATGATGAACAAAAAAATAATTTCAATATCTTTTCTATTTCAAGATATTAAAATTATAAATAATAAAAATAAAATCCAAAAGATAACATCATAAAGTAAAAAATGAATTAAAAAATATATGAAAAATTTTATGTTTACCTTACAAATGTTCCAACATTTATTTGGAGCTTGTGCAGCACCAAAATACCACAGCTTGTATTATAACAAAATTATTAATGGTACAGATGAAGAAACTCAAAAACTCAGCCTAATCTCTCTCTCATTCTACACAAGTTTTTGGATGGTATCAGACTAGGCAAGACAAATCAATAGCATTCAAAAACAAAGCATGAGACCCATTTCAGAGTCACCAGCAAATCAACCTGCCATCCTATTATTATTCTATATGACACCATGAAGGTTTGAGTTCATGTTACATGGAATACAAAACAGTGATGCAGCAAGCTCAGAAAAGGCCCTAGCGTGCATTGGTTAACACAACCAATAACCACTCTGTTCTTCCCCTCTTCATAACACCACTACCAATTCCAACTAGTTCAAAACCAGAGACAATGGAGACACTGCAACAAATGTGTCAGCCAGGACAAATAGTCAACACCTCGAACCTCCAAGGGGGGCAATCATGAAAAGGAAAACAGAAATTCCAAATCTCTGTATTAGCACAGTGAAGCAGATACCATATTTATGCAGATCCTCCTGCTGTTAATATGAATCTCGAAAACCAAATACATCTCTTTCGCTACAATCAGTGCTGCCACTTCGAGAGCTACTACCATTGCGGCTGTCCAGTGACAGGCCCCTCATATGACCTGCAATGCCAGAGCCGTCCCTAATCTTTTCCTTGAAGAATTTTTCTCTCTCCATGTGTCTGGCTGGTGGAGGTGGCAATGACACAAGCGAAGACTGCTTACTCTCAGGATCCAATGGTTTACAATCTGAATCAGATGAATTTATGCAGAGTGGCCTTATAAGTGGCCTCCGCATCTTTTCCTCTGGAATTGATCTAAAGGAACTTATCGAACCCTCTGACTGATCTTCAGCACAAGCTTTTCCTTTGCATATTCTGTAATTTTTCAGGGAAGAGAGAACTGGAGCATCAGTGCGCAAAGAAGTATAACTTGGTCAGTATGAAAGAAAAATCCTTTGGATTTCAGTGTAAATCATTCTACTATTGCATAGTTGAATCAGCACATTGACAAAGCCACAAGAGCAACTGACATGAAAGAACCAAATTTTGGATCCTCTTCAGTGATGACAGTGTTTCAGCTATGAAACAAACAAGGTAGACGGGAATCCCCTTTTTTTTTAATATAAATCATTCTATTGCATAGCTAAATCAGCACTATGACCAAGCTGCAAGGGCAACTGACATGAAAGAACCAAATTTTTTATCCTTTTCAGTGATGAGAGTGTCAGCCATGGAACAAACAAGGTAGACAGAGATACATGCAAGTAAATACATATTGAGATATTTAATAAATCAATGTCCAATATTGAGACAAAGTTGTGCCTCAGAGAAGAACCTTTCTTAATCTCCACCTGCTTTTGCTCTAGATTCTCTTCAAGTATGAAAAACAAGACTCAAAAGGATTGCTCAAACAGTTTTCATGTTTATCAACACAATGAGGAAGATTTTCTACCCCCAAGATGAGTTTAGTAGGATACCTAGGACAGAAGGTTAACACACCTAGAAGAGCTAAATAAAAAATTTGGCGAGGAACTACTTGAAAAATGCCTTTCCCTAAGTTAAACGGGAGCCATATGTCATGGGGCATATCTGAAATTTAAGCTTCCTCTTTATTTTTTGGGATAAATTTGATTATTCATAACTAGGTAATGGATAAATCAGGAGCATGTTTCAGCTAGTGAGAAGTTTCACAAATATTCCAAATAATGGACATCATGTACATGAGAATTTCCTGAAAACTGTGTGACAATTCCCTAACTTTATGCAAAATACAACAGTAGAAGAGGTCCACAAGAAATTGAGAGTAAAATGTCCTAATTTTGGGACATATTTTTCATTAACCTACTTCACACAGACCTCCAGTATCAAAAAGTCTAGCACTGGCCCAACCTGGGGTCACACATCTTGTTGCCCTGTCTGCTTTACAATCAAACAGTAATATGTAAAATGAGGGATTTGTTTGTCAAAATGCTGACAGGTCAATTTCAGCACTGTATTAGCAATTCAACATTTGATTTTTTTATGTTGTCAAGATGTGACTTGTTTGGCACAGAAATCAGAAAGATAGTTTCATGGATTTTGCTTAAGATCCTCTGCAAGGGATATAACTGCACAAAAAGAACATGCTAAAACAAGGTAACTCAGACATTTCCAAAAATCTAGTGTGGAGAAAAAGAAAAAGATATGATGTCATGACCAAACTAGCCAAGATAGCCACAGATCTAAAAAGACCTGATTGATCATATGGCACATATGATGTGGTTGGCATTCCTTTGGTTTATGTTCTTGTATAATATGCAAGTAAGGAAGTTTTCAAATTTTAGGCATCAGAAAAACAAACTGAGATTCAAATGCTGGCATAAAGTCACATAATCTCAATGGTTAATGTTAACATAACAATGAAAAAAGCCCACGCTTTTCTGCAAGTATTTGCCATGGCAACAACATAGTCATCCGCATTGCTAGTTTTCCTGTATAAGAAGATAACAGTTATTCACATTGCTGATTTTATATTACCTACCACAAGGGAGAATCACAAGGCACAGGTGAGTATTCCTATTTTTGTTTCCCTCATGTGACTTTCTTTTAGCTTGATTGAAAATTAGAGAGTCTTAAGTATGGCCTTAGACCAGGCCTAATCTAGTGCATCTTGATTCCAAGATGATTTTGTCATCAATACCCAAAGAAAGTAGTAGTCATGTTTTGTCTTCTTTCCTTTTTGGTTAGTGAAGAATTATACTCATGACTCGTTTTCATTAAACTATATGGTTCTCACAAAGTAATATAATCATTATCTAGAAATGATCATACGATGCCATACGATAATTCGAACTACCTGAATTTTTTTGCCTAATAACAGGCATCTTGAGACATCACACCCAGTCATGATCAAAATAACAATAAGATATATATACAACAGAATGGGAAAAAAAAGCATATAGCTAAATAGATGTTATACAACACTATTGGATTGGTATGGATCAGAATGCACATTAATTGGGAACAGTAGCACTCTTCAGGAAAGAAATCATTTTAACTTTCCTCATTATTGAAAAAAGCTGAAAATGAAGACAACTCCAGGACAGAATATTGTTGATTTCAATAGAACTGGTAAAGCAAGAGCTCCTGCTGCTACCAGATCGACTTGAGCCAAGGATAGGGTGCTGGCTAACGGAAGGGCTATTGAGTCTTTTGCCTTCATTTTGCTTGCTCTCTCTCAACAAGAAGAATACCAAAGAAAATCAAACTCTCTTCCTTATCTTCCAACCCAAAGGCCAATGGAGAGGGGCTTTGTTGGGCAGACAAAGGCCTGAAAAGAGCCTTGCGGTTTACAATGTTCAACTCATTTAAAAAGAAGACAGGATGAGTCGCAAATCGGTTTCTACTCAGTTGTTCCTAATAAATAAAATTTATAATTCTTCTTTAATTTGTTTTGGATTACAAATTTACTTTTCTTTTGTTGCAAGTGTCTAAGATTTGCTATACAAATGTATTGCCTATGTCTCCTTGGAGCTTGTTTTTGTGTAGTTTTCATGCCCCTGTGTGTGGCAAATGATCCAGTATGGCGCATAATATGGGTCGTGCCACTGATGAAGCAGCAACTTGGGTACCAACAGAACCTTTGCCCATGATATGGAAAAGTTGAAAGTTTGAATTTTCTATATATGCAAGGAACAAGTATAAGCAACAAAACCTTCGATAAAGACGTTCTGCATCCTCTTCGTCTTCAGCTTCTTGATCAATACAAGAAGTCGGAGGAGTAGTAGCCTGAACTGAAAGTAGAGAATCATGGTGGGTCAGCACCTTCTCTAGCTGTTCGTTCAATTCAATGGCTTGAGTGATCACTTTCTCATCCCTGAAGACATCAAATGCATTAGAACAACAAATTGTTTATTATAGAAATGCCAGCTCATGTCGTTTAATAATCAGCCAACTGCAGTTTCGAGGAAATTCAAGATAAATATTAAGATAACGGTGAGCATCCACATGGTTAAAAAAACATCTTCGTGGCAAAAAGGTGTTCCATAGACAGTTCAAATGTGAAGGCCACGATTAGATATCCATGCTAGCATGAAGGCACTTACCAACTTTTGTCTATGATGCAATATCATCAATTAAAACTGTAATTCATATAAAGAACATTATCTAGAATCTAGGAAGGCAGAAACTCCAGTATACACCCAGTTACTCACAATCAATATTAACCTACCAAAACACTTGGTTTTAGCATGTTGAGTAATATTCTGACATCATAATGTTTGTGTATGTCCAACAAACATTTTTTTTCCAAGGTCAAGAATATTTTCTCTCATTATCAAAGTTGGATGGGGACCAGGACTGATTCTCAACGAAAAGCAAACTACCATGGTAATTATACAATTTCAATGAGGATCTACAATTATAAAACACCAGAATCATTATTCAATAACAAACAAAAAATGATTAAAAGATCAAAATCAAGCCAAAATTGAAATGTCTAAGCAAATAGTGAATAGGAAAAAACAAGAACAAGATCAAAATGTCCTACCGGGAGGTTATTACGAGGTGCATGACTCGCTGCTTCTGAAATGAACATTGTTCCACAAGATCTAATACAAACTCGTCAGTTGCTCCCTGCAATGAGTAAGTTAAGAATCCAATTAATGTCAATAAAGCAAGCACAACAGATAACCATGTAAACCAAGCATATTCTAGTTTCAGATCTTTGACGTCCAATCACTGAGATGATTATACTGAAAAATCCTTATTTTAAAAGGCATTGTTAACATGAATATTGACAATTTCAAGAGAAGTATTTATTTAACCATTTTAACTAATATCTTTTCCGAAGAAGATGGTAGGTAAATTAAGTTTTCCCATTCCATACCTCAGGTCGCTTAGGATCCAAAGCATTCAGAACATCCCTTAAAACTTCCAAGACACTAGATGCTTTATGTATTATACTGAAATAAGACAAGCAGATAAATTGGAGACCAAGTAAATTTGATGGAAGATAATGAGTCAACAGAACAAAAGAACATTAGCAAAGTAAATTTAGTAAGGTTAGGCAGAAATTAGGTGCAATTTGTATGTTCATCAAAATTTGTCTAGGAGAATCTTCACTAGGATATCTATAAATTTTTGTTGGATCTTTTTTTAAAAATATTTAACCAACACATTTTCATGCATTCTGATATGTTTATCAGATACTAATAGAAAAACTTCAGGTTTTACCCATCCAATGCTTACCAATATATCAATCTTCATAGTCCAAATTTATAGCAAATGTTCAAGGTTTCAATCTTTTTAAATCCAAAGAAACAAAAACACATTCTCTTATACAAATTTCTCATTTAAATTAGTAAATGATGTTAGACAACTCTAGTTGCCAATTATGTAGTTCCCCTAGTTTTGTCACAGTCAACCATAAAATGGCATAATTAGCATCAACTTGGGCCCGACAGAGGATAGGTGCAGTATATAATTCCTTCTGTTACTGGAGAAATAAATAAGAAGCAAAACATATCCAAGCAGCAAATCTTGTATCACTATTTTCAGCTACCTGGACAACCTTCTGAGGACTTAAAACAATGGATCAGTCACACTTTGCACAAAAAAAAAACTAATTTTCACAAGTTCAATAAATGTGATCCAACAAGTTGGCCCTCGGGACAGAAAATTTTGCATGGCTAGTCCTGAAGACTTCAAATTTCTGCTTCTCTTTTCACTCGAGGATACTGCTGCACAGTAGAACAATGGTAACCAGTATTGGTTGGCACATATACCTAAAGGGATTATTTTGAGGTGTTGATGATGAAACTTAGACCTTTGCCCATGGTGAACTATGGCACTATGCTACATTAAATTAAAAAGGATAAATAGTGGATTAGTAAAATGAATTTGAGAGGATATGCAGCATTCTTTTAAAAAAATTACATATCTATGTAGATTGGGCAAAGTCATCAACGAACTGAAAGATAGCCCCATCCAAGACTGCTTGCTGCTGTAGATAAGGCCAAGGTGGAAGAAGGATGTCTTTAATATTGAGAGTTAATTTCATATCTAGAAACTAATGATAAGTCCATCTCATCATCATATCCTGATGAATCATGCACTTTTTGCAGATAATGGTAGGCAAGAACCAAAAGTGGCATTTTCAGCTCAACCAGCTAAATCAGTTAAGTTTTCTACCTCGAAAGTCAAATACAAAATTGTAATTTGAAGAGAACCAACCTAGCAAACTGCAGAAGAAAGGATCTATCTTTCCACCACGAAGGACTAATCATACTGGTTAGGGGGGATTAATCATATTGGCTAAGGAAGATGATGAATTAGACAAGAGCTGAACTTGGAATCAGCTTTCTCACCAGCAAAATGTACCCAAATTTCCCTTTATGCTTGATTGAAAAAATAAAACCTTAGCTTTACAAAGCCATGACAGTTCTCAGCTTCTCTACATGGCTACATTAAATTTTGGGTTGACACCAGGTTAACCCATGATTTTATAAGCAGCAAGTTCCCTTAGTAAATGAAGATCAAGATGGAGCCGGTTGCACCCTTTAGTGTTTTACTTAAGGATGGATGGCAGGTTGAATGTCAAAAGCCAAGCAGGAAGGCCCCACTGAAGATTCAGGCAACCAGTTTGATATATTTAATTATTGCATCCAATTGAACTGTATCAAGCTCAAAGCTGTTGAACATCAAGAATGATGGAAAAGACCCTCAACTTGCTTGATCATGACTTACATCATGAAGAGTGACAATGTTGCACCCTCTTAGGTACAAGGCGAATCTGATAAGCAAGGCATTGTTACAGAGTGTCTTGCTCTCAGTTACACCTGCTTGAGCCTCACATTTGTTCTTGTGTGGTAACCAAGATTGCAAGATCTGCATGTTTCTATGTTGTGTATGCCGTGGGAACCCCAAGCTGTTGAACATCAAGAATGATGGAAAAGACCGTCAACTTGCTTGGTCATGACTTACATCATGAAGAGTGACAACATTGCACCACCTTTGGTACAAGGTGAATCTGAGAAGCAAGGCATTGTTACTGAGTGTCTTGCTCTCAGCTACAGCTGCTCAAGCCTCACATTTGTGCTTGTGTGGTAACCAAGATTGCAAGATCTGCATGTTCCTATGTTGTGTATGCCGTGGGAACCCCAAGACATCAACATTGTGCCATCCCAAGTCACCAAGCTACATCTACTGCCCCAATCAATCACAATCTCGCTCCATATTTGCCACAACAACATTGCACCACCACATCTGTGACTCCAGGCCAAGGTCACACTATACCTTCATTGCCAAGTTCCAGTCATGTTCCTCAATGGTAAAGAGGCGAGCCCCCTTTTCAGTCACAGAAGCAATCAATGACCAATATTTAGCTGAACAAGGTTGTTAGCGATTATTAAGCATTTTTGTATCAACATTTTATTATTCAAGAGTCTATGTAAGGTTTTAAACAGACGAGCTTGCCAGAACCAAAACATGTCCTGAACTCTTCTGTATTTTTTTTTCTGCTATTTTTTCAGTATTTTTCAGCAATAAAATCAGTCTAGTTCATTAATTATAATCTCTTCAAGAGGCTTCTGCTTCTTGAATTGAACTAGGGCTTGTTAAAGATAAAACCCTAAACTCCTGTTTGCTGTCCTACCCATTTTGACGAAAAAAACAAATGATCAGGTACACACCATTAATGAGTATGTAAGCCTTGTCCCTCATTTCCAAATTAGATTGTTGAATGACCACATGAATATGTATATAATTAGAGATTTCTCTATTACATTTTTAATCATTCATTTTAATATAGTAATTAAAAAAATCACATTGCTCATTCTGATCTCAGGAAAATAGTCCTAAGAAATCTAAATAGCAGATAATAATGATCAGCTTACATACCTAGAGTCAGGTATGAGCTGAGCAGTTGCTTGTATTTCCCCATTTTCACATCTTTGAAAGAGAGATTCTTGAGCAGACAATGTTTTTGCTTGAGTCTTTGAAGCAGGTACTGTTGGTGGGGTAACATGAGGATGCTGTGGAAACTGTACCCCAGCAGACTGGAGCCGACAAACAAAAGACAAAAAATATCATAAAAAGAGAAGCAAAGGATGATCTAAGAAATATCAAAAACTAACTACAAACAGAACTCCAAACAAATTTATCTTGACAATGATCTTAGCCTTTGAAAAGGCTACATATGTCTTTTTTTAAGAATAAATAGAACTCCAAACAAATATTTCACTAATCTCTAATCAAGGATAAAATGAGGTAAGATGAACTGTTATCAAATCAAATAAAAATGATAATATTTCAAATTATTTTGGAGAAATGGAAGAAAAACAATTAATAGAGATTTTTTACATCTATACATATTTTTTATTTTTACTAAACCTTTTTCTATCTAAGATTAAAGTGGTCACAAAGCAAGCATGCTCCGGCAGAGACAAGCAAATAGAATGATTGAGAAGTTATAGATTTCTTCTTCACCCCTTTGTGTAATGTGTTTGATCACCCTTTTGTGTAAGGTGATGCCATTAATGGGTGAAAAGCTTATTCTTCTACTCATATGAGAGAGAGAGAGAGAGTTCACTGATGCATTTCCATATCCCTCTACCATTCCTCAGACAAGAATAACCAAACAAGCTAAAGCCAGGAATAATTGGAACGACATCTAAAGGCCATCCCAAAGTATAATGATGGCCAATCCAACACCATTATCAGAAAATTCTTGTCTGCTGGTGTGAGTTTAAAATAATCATGCCAAACAAATAAACTATGTGATTACAAAAAATAAATGACATAAACAAGTGATTGGATTTCCATAATTATAGCCAATCCAACACCATTATCAGTAAATTCTTGTCTGCATGTGTGAGTTTCAAATGGTCAATCCAAACGAACAAAACTAAGTGATAAAAAAATATGTATCAGATGACCAGGAATATTGCGGTATCATCCCATGGTATATATTGCATGGCGACCTGAGTACCTTCTTTTAACATTTTTATTAGCTTAGCATTTTGGGTAAGACTACTGAGGTTAGAAACAAGAAAATTAACTGAGGATATCATAAAGAAGTAGATTAGTAAGATGGGTTTCAAAACATGTGTGTGCAACCATTGAGAACAATAATCATTGAAGGGATAGCACAATTTATTAATACAGTACTTACCACCAGGTCATAGTATGCATTATAGTACTGAGGGAATTTCCCAGAAGCCCCACCAAGGGCTGTCTGTGTAGCATCCAAAAGAAGAAATATTCTTTCTCGAACTGGCAAATCAGTCTGAAGCAAAACATGGATATCAGTTGCAGATTACCGACCCATCCGGTTTGCAAAGAGAGAGAGAGAGAGAGAGAGAGAGAGAGAGAGAGAGAGACCTTTTTCTTCACTATCTTCACTAGAATCAGCAGAAGCCCGTTATCAATGACTTGTCTATGAATGTGTTCTCCGCAGTTATTCATAAGCATTTCTAACAACTGCAATGTCACAGTGCAATTTTTTACCATCAGAAACCTGCAAATTCTGAAAGAAGCATTGCCAATAGTTTTATTCTTTTTTTTTCCGAACACAATAAGACTGTATTTTGGCAACCAAAATCCATTAGTCGCTCAAATCAAGTGAGGGGCATAGAGACTCCTAGTAAAAAAATGTAGTGCTTACCATGACAGTGAAAAGTTGAGTATTAGCATTTTTGTTCTTCAAGCGCTTTTTAATTGTTCTGATAACATCTTTTGCTTGCCTGATGATCCAAAAGAATAAAGTAAGCACGAAAGTGAAGTGCCGAGCATGAAACTTGATGCAATAAACAGAAAACCAAATGTACCACGAGCAATTAGAACAGAAATATTTCAGTTTTTCTCCTGTTCATGATAAACTTAAAGCACCAAGAAGAAAATAAACTGACTAATTTTGCCAATTATGTGTACCCAGGATCACGTGAAACAAGTTCACAAATCTCGATGTTTTTCATCCAGTCCATCTCCTTTAGCTTCTCGTTTGTTGCCAAACTGACCATCTCGGTCGCCATCGGTAACGTGGTTCCAGGAGCAACGTCGAAAAGCAAAGAGGGCAGATACTGAGCCACAATAACTGCTACCGATTCCTCAAAATCGCTGCTTCCTGCATTAGAAAAAAAATACCAAAAGCAGATGCAACAGTCAAGAAAAGAATCGAGCATCACAATCGACACAAGGAAACACATGTTTTTGAGTCCTTAAAAAAGGTACGGATCATGAAGAAGTCTAGCAAAATCCAGGGAAGAGAATAACGCAAAGACCTAAACTAAAATTTCCAACACAAGAAATGAAAAAAGCAACACACAAATAAAGGACAGAGTTTTCGATAAAAAGATACATCATTTAAACTTCAGCTCTAAAAGAAAAGGTAAAAAGAAATATAAAAACCCTTCAGATCAGAAGAATGCAATGGGCAATCAACCCTCGAGAAACCGCACACGCCAGGGAACCTGAACTAGACGTCAGAGATAATTTTGCCAGAAAACATGTTTCGAAATCGAAAAACAGAGACATCAGCAGAGATGCATAGGAATCATAAAGTAAGCCTAACAGTCAAAAGCCACTCAAAGATCACACCTTGAGCACATAACATCAGAAAGAAACAACGGGGAAATACAAGAGATCACTACCACCAAAGCAAGGAAGATCGGCATAAACCAAAGCCGGAGGGACAGAAACGAAGAAAAGAAACGGAAGAGCAATGTCGCCAAAAGATCACGCACTCCCTCCTTCGTACCCTTGCGTCTTCGATTCCCGGTAACGAGGGGGTTCACTTACCCAAGGAGCCAATTGACCAAAAATTAGACCATCTTCTCGAGACGTAGCATCAATCGAATCGGACGAGAGCGACGCGGAGGCGACACCGCCACCGAAGAACACCAGGCGGAGCACTCGCAGCAAGGGAGAGAGAGAGAGAGAGAGAGAGAGAAAGGGCGAAAAGAAAGCAAGCTAAAGCAGAGAAAAGGCCAGGAAGGTAGATAGAATTACACAATTACCCCCATCAACTATTTAGTACGTTTCTGTTAGTATAAATTGTTGGTGTTAAGTAACGACGCCAGACACGAAAGAAGGCGATGATGCCTGCAGTCATATGTTGTGTCTTTAGTCGCGACATCCAAATCTCCATAATGCAAATTGATCCCCCTCCATCATTTTCTCAAATACATTAATCTCAATTCGAAAATAGTTCACGTAGAAATCTCTAACCAATATACAAATAATATCAATTCAAACCATGTGATCTGTCATTATCATTCGCAGTGCAAAATATAATTCATTCAATAGTAAATAACAATGCGAGGGATAAGACTCGCCAACCATTCGTGACTAATATAGAATTCTGGGATAACTACGTAATTTAAGACATGGGGGAGGGGCAGGTTCGTAAAAGAACGCAAACTAGGAGAGGCAAGAGAGACGGCAACAGCAATGGGACAGCGTGTCGCCGGATGTTCCGCGGGTCCACCAGAGACCGCGGTGATCCTGCTGTCGCGACCGTCCGATCCTAAGGGGAAAGGCCGACCGCCACCTTGGGACCTGCGGGACCCACACCGGGGGGACGGGCGCACATGGGCCGAGTCTTGGGTGGGCCGCCAGATCCGGCTGGATAAGATTGGTTTGCTTTAAAATTCGCGCACACGAATGCATATATATATATATATATATATATATGACGAATTCAAAACAAATTATTTTTAGAAAATTTCTCTTTATTTTTAGAATATTTTTTAATCTAATATTGGAATAACCCCCCTAGTCATCTATCTCACTTAGAAAATTTCTCTACATAAAGATTATAGTATTTTCAGTAATGTCAAAAAAATATTTATATTATAATATTTGTATATAATAGTATAACTTTTTTCTAATATTATTAAAATATATTATAAATATAATATTTTTACATGATTTTATTAAAAAAATATTATTTCGTAGTATATTTATATTATTTTGTATTTTTTACATTACTAAAAATACTATAACGTAGTGTAAAATTATTATAATTGGATCGATTCGGACTAATCCATATGAAAAAATAAAAAAATATATTCTATATATTAGGAAAAAAAGAAAATATGGTCGAGCCAATTATGAAAATGTGGGATATTTCATGGGAAAAAACTTTGAAAAAAAAATTCAAAAATTCATCATATTTATATTTATATTTATATATTTATATGGAGGTATTAAAAGGGGGTAACACATGGGGCTGTGACAGGAGAGCAAGTGCAGCCACATTCTTTGCATTAATTGATGTACTTGTCATTTGGTGACTCGACGAAACATTAGTGCATGTGTTGGGGGGAGGGGGTCCCAAATAAGGCTCTCGTGGGACATATCATGCGGCACATGCGAAGGACTGTTGGATATTGTATCTATCTCAACTTATATATATATATATATAGATTTCTAATCCATTCTAAAATCTCAGATTAGATTTCGAGCCGCTTAATCATTCATATACAGTGTGATCTGCCCACTCGATCGTATATGATCTAATCTGGTATCCTATTAGATTCCAATGATTGGAGGGTCGATGATCGTCTCTGTCAGGCACCATTTGGTCCTTCTTTGGGATGTTCTAATATTGTTAATCGATATTGCTTTATCTAATCATCCTAACATAAATATATTATCCCTATATCGATATTTTGTCTACAAAGCTTTGTAGCCCATGCATTTTGTGCTAATTATCTTTCATTATTGTAGAGACGAAAGTTAAGAGATTAGATATCTCGCTAATCCTAATCGTTTTGGATGAAGACTAAGTATCAATATATATCTGACTCATATGTCCAATATAATATCATAAGTATCTCATACGTGGCATCAGAACGATATCAAATTCGATCGATTCTATGTTCGATTCAGATAATTTTGAGTTTTTTTATATATAAATAAATAAATATAATTTAAAGTAATAAAAAATTTTGTAATTTTGATCAAATTCCACTTTGAAAAGTGGATGAATTTCCATACACACAATAATGTCAAAATGAATATGCAAATGTTTTGGCAAATTTATCATATTTATTATATTTTAAATTATGAAATAACCTAAGAAATCTTAAAAATAATTATTTATTTGACTATTTTTCAACATATTAATTTTTTAAAAATTTGATAAGTTCGAATCGAAATCGAAATCGACAATTTGAACCTATTAATTTTTATTTTTTTAATTTCAGCTCGACGTAGTTAGAATCGAAATTACACTATCATTCGATCCTGAATCGATAGACTGCCAAATCGATTCGAATTGAAATCTTCCTCACGCCTAATCCCCTATGGGGAGAAAGTTCCTAAGGTTGAAAATAGTAGATGGTGGATGGATGGAAAAGATGGCCCAACAATGGTGTAGTGGGCGGCCATAGTTTTCGGCCCGTGTGGCTCCGACCGTATCATTTGTATCATTAGATTCGTGTCATTTATATCATAAGATTTCTTTGAGATCGTAACCCAATTAATTTCTTGTTAGATTTGGCTTCGCAAAGGAAGTCATAAGAATTATACATCATGCAACAAAGTGGAACTTTCTTTAATGTAATCGAAGCTTACCAAAAGAATAACGCCTATCAGATCTAATGCGAAGTAAATGATTGGGCTCGACGAACAAAAGTCTTATCATGCAAATAATGATTTCTCCCCCACCATACGGTTGTTCGAGTGAATCGAAGTAATGAGCGGACCACATTAATTAGTGGGACGAAGGTAGGATTCCATGAACATCGGCTACAAAAGGTTGATAGCTATGGTGGGATCAACGTATGGTTGAACCGATTAATTGCAAGTTAAGAACTTGGTTATGGTGTTCATGTTCGCCAAACAAACACATGGACCCACTCCAATTAAGGGTCATCATCATCATCATCATCGTTGTTATCTCTCTTTCGTTTCGTTGGCTTCCATCGATCCATTAGTCAACCTCGGTTTTGATGAATCGGGAACCAAATTTTCATATCGAGTTACGTTGATGATTAGTATCACAATTCTTTTTTTATTTTGAATTTTTTTTAATTTTTCATGTAAAATTTAATCCTTGTTTTTGTTTCATTCAAAAATAGTTCTTTATTATCCATGTGGTATTTTTTTTTCTACCAATATAATTTTTGGGGTTTTACGTACTCCTTATTTAAAAGTTTGAAAATAATCTTTATATTTTAATCACATATATATATATATTCATAATTTATTTGTTTGATTTGGTTGATGATTCAGAGGTCCCTTTTTTATATTGTCATAGTTCGATCTTGATCGACACAATACTCATTCAAAGTTAAGGTCATTTTCATCGATGCTCATTCAAAGTTTAAGTTAGTTTTAAGTTCAAATAATTTAATCAATATTTTAAATAATATTAGAACGAGTCTTTGGCAATGTACTTAGTGAATCATTTTATATTAGGCAAATTGGATGATCGTTATCGTGATCAACATTAATTACAAGAAGTAGTTGTTGAAGTATCGATCATATACCACAAATACCATATAGTATTACGAAGATAGCTAAGTTGATAATTGTAGTATATTAATTATGAGGAGCACCACCTGTCATATTTTCATTTTCATATCAATCTCTATAAATAAATAAATAAATAAATGAACCTTCGTTATCGAGAAAGAATCTTATTGTCGTAGTTTCTAATATGCCAAAACAAATAATGGTAATGGTTTTGTCTTGGAGCTCCAAACATAGTTATTATTATTATTATTTGATTGGCCTGCTATTGGACTTACGTAGCAAACGAAATTGATTAGATTTCAATTATAATATGCAATGTTGACATGTTTCGATTGGTTCCAAATCGGTTGATGTAAAGTTGGTGTCAAATGGGATGCAAACACTCGACACGACAAATTGGCGAAGGCTTTAGTAATGTGCCCGTCCAAAAGGCATTGCCATCAAATTAGGGCAGAAAATGAATGTTTTATGACCATTGAATTGTAAAGTACATATCAACAATTAATAACATAAAAATAGGATTACACAAACATATATGATAGTGTGAAGATTTATACATCAATTAATCTTATTCTTGCAAATACAAAAATTACTTTGTCACCCAAGTAGTATCGAAATGATATTTTTTTATAATTTTAAGATAAAAGAAGCATGAGAAAATATTTTTCTACATGCTATTCTTCGTCGTAAACATATATTTGTCTAAAATTGATATCAGATGAAATTTTCAACGTGATTCTTCTGACGACGATATTAAGACATCCCTTAATATCTGATATATTATTATGTTGTAAGAGATTTGGAGTACTTTTTCTCCTCCTTCTTCTTATCATCACTCTTGTTTATTTCCACGCATGTCGCGCACGAAGGTTTGTTTAAGAAGTAGCATGCATTCCTTTGATTCGTGTGTCAACAAAAGTTGGGTGAAGGGAAGGAAGGGAAGGAGGATCTCAAACGTAAACGAAGTGTTGTCAACGTCAACATTACTACAACCTAATCGGAAGACGAGCATAAAAGAAAAGGAAAAGGAATTCTCAAGTTGGCTTATTGTCGCTTCACGCCATGGTTGTTGACTCGGACGACGACGACCTCCTTCTTCTTCTTTCTTCTCTTCCTCCTCCTCCAAATGTAAGCTTGCTGCGTGCGTCAACAATGGAGAAAGAAATAATGGTGAGAGTTAAAATGGAGGGTCGACTAGTTTGCAAGCAAAATGGGGTTTGGTCAAAGCCACACCGATCGATGATGGCGAAGTACTCACAGACATCAATGCTAGAAGAGAGTCTCTTCGTCCCCAAGCTTGGGTTGCAATTTGTGGTCAAAGCCATTAAGGATTTTTTACTTGAAGGGACAAGAAAATGTAAATAGTGAGGGTTGATATTAGATATATTTATGTGTATATCTTTCCATCCCATACTCATGCATGATTTAGGAAGGAAATATTATATAGTAAATAATTTGAGCATGGTTTGTGCTGCCATTGTTGTCCTTATATTTGTACTTTAACCATCCATCACCTACCTACCATCACAACCTGTCCCTCTGATGCAGAAAGACTTTTTAATGTGAGTCCTGAGATCCATTCTCAGCATATCCCTTTTTGTTATTGGTGTTGTTTGATTCCCCACCCCCCCCCCCCTCCCCATACATCACCAAGAATTCAAGCAACTCCATGCAAATTAATTAGGGAGATCTCTCTTTTTGTTCTTTGACCCATAGCAAATGATGCATTTGTCCTCCTCACAGTAATCTACTAGATTGAGTTGTCTCAGCTACACTAAATGTAAGATTAATGTAAATGCCTTAAAGCCTTGTAATAGAACTCATTAATGGCTGTAATTTAAAACAAAACAAAAATATTCATAATCTTCTATTTGAGATTATACTAATATAATAATAAGTTGTGATATCCCAATTAATTATGATCAATATTGATATGACATATTTTAGCACGGTACATATGAGAACGGTCGCGACCACAACAATACCAATAAAAGAGCTTTGGGTTGACATGAAGTGATACCTTAGATCTAAACGGGATAATCATTTGCCCTCGTATTGTTTAGCGTTGTATAAGTCAACGTCACATGTTGCAAAGTCGTTCTGGAAAACTCGAAATAGCCCCATATAGTGTGGGTCCATATAGATTGGTCGATGATCGCATGTAAGGTACAAGCCAATTGTCCGAGGAATCGATAACCATTAATGGGTCATGCACGATCGACCCTCGTTCGTAGGTATAAAAGTTGACCCCTTGACCAATGTCAAGGGAGAGGACCTCGTGCACTCAACCCCGCCCCATGCCTAACTTAAATTTTGGAGGGATCGAGTCGGGAAATCCCCCTCCTGCCTTTAGCTTATGTGCAAAAAATTTGATGATGAAAAAACAAGTCACTCGTCAAGAGGAGAAGATTGCCCACGACTGACAAACGAGGCTCGAACCCAACTCGTCGCCTACTTTAACTATCGAAGTATTCGTGTGGACGACCTTGTGCATTTGGGATTGAATTGAGCTATCCTGACATCTCGATCACGACGTAAAGATTTTCAACAAATATTTACTATGATTTATTTCATTTAAAAAAAAAAAACATTTAGAGAGAGAGAGAGAAAAAAAAAAGGAATCGGATGTTGTGGCCTCTCGAAATGACTTTGTTAATATGTTGGAGAAAGAAATTTAGAGTCTCCATCGAATAAAATCATTGTAAATAAAAACGATTGCTCTTCAATAATCTTTTCTGATTTGTTTGGCCTAAGTCATCGAGGATTGAATTATCTCATAATTTTTATTTCAATGTGAGGATTGAATTTTTATTCTTTAATATATATTTTTTCTAAAAACAAACAGGTTGGTAATTGATGGAAAATTAGGGCTTTCCCCACTTCAAAGAGCGTCACATGCATAGGGGTTGTCTTCATCAGCAAACATCTAAAAGGCCAATTACGATCACTGCGTCTTGTTCTTCATGCATACGTCATCGGCCAGCTAGCTCGGATACAGAATCTATCCCTAATCTAATTGGAGGTGCTTAGAACAACACAAGATCTAAGCCCTAATTATCGCATCGACAAACACATCATCATTTCCTATGAAAAGGTTTTACTTCTTCTAATTTTAACTAACTTTATTATCTTAGATTTGTAATTTTGTCGCTCTCGGAATAGACAAATAAAATTGCAAAAAAAGTATATATTTTTTTCCTCCCAAAATCTTCATCCTTTCAGATTGTATATACACATAAATAATTTCCCTTTAAATTCAATTGTTTCTTGTTTTTTTTAGAGCATAAACTTGTGAAGAATTAGGCAGAATCGGTCAAAATAAATATCTGAAGGAAATCAACCTTTTTCAGGTCAATTAGGGTTTGGCAAAAAAGGATTGTCTTCTTCTTCTTCTTCTTCCAACCTAAATAAAATATAATATTAAATTCCAAACATGTGGTATTTGGGTCTCTCTTTCCTGCACGCAATCGTTAGGCCAATTCGTCTCCATATGATAAATCCAAATTTTAATTAGAGTATGTGACCGTTTAATTATATTTATCGATCAATAAAAAAAAATTCCAAGGAGATTATTTTGATGAAAATATTCTAAATTATTTATTTCTATTATATTTGTTTTGATGTGATGATAATTTTAATTTTAATTATAATTATTTTATTCTACACACCATCCGTCGCCGGTGCGCGTTCTTGTCACGATCGCTGCACCGACGCCGTACGTGGGGTCGCATCCCGCTCTCGTGCAGTCACGACACCACATGTGTCTCTGCGACCAACGATAAGGAAGTCGCGGCCCCACCGCCCTCATCATCATCTCCTGCCCCTTCTCCGAGAGCAGCCCACCGTGAAACGGAACTCCAGCTTTCAAAGTCCACAATAGCCGCGTCGAGCGAGTAAAGAAAGAGAAGGAGGAAGACTGAGAGACGTGTCCGCATGTTTCACACTGCCATTGAGGCGGAAACAGCACCGAGAAGAAGAAGAAGAGGAAGAAGGAATCTAATTATTAGCCGTCAGGTCGGATTGTGTGCATGCATGGCGCAGAGGAATCACGTCATGCATGGTAACACTGTTTTACCGGAGTTTTGGAATTTTTGTGAGGTAATTATTACCCACCAAAAATAAATAAATTTTGGCATCAGATTTCAATGGAAAGGACTTGAAACTCATCTACTGTTTTAGCATTTGGATTGATTCAGCTCATTCTGACAGTGACTGGGTTTGTGCTGCGAATTTAGTCCCCAAGTTTTTTTGTCTGCTACTGACTTGTTGATAGGCTTCTTATCTGCCAGAATTCTCAGGCGCTTCTTCTACCGGAAGATTACCATCGACGTTCGACGCAACTTCTCATCATCGCAAGGTTGACGATCCATGGTATGTTTGATTGTTCGGAACAGTAGTCTTTTGGCAGTGTACTTGTTGGACCATGGTTAACCATGAACTCGGTCTTCAAGTTCATCTGCTGTTTAACTGGTCAAATGTCGATCTGTATCACATTAACTATTGTCATTGAAACCATTGATTTCTCCTGTTAGCTGCCGACGACATCTTTCTTTAAATGCTCCTCCTGCTTGTTATGCTTCCCATGTTCCAGGTTTCCGAACCCCACCCCCCCCCCCCCCCCCCCCTCTGCCTCTTCCTGGAATCTTTGAGCTTTGTTAATCTATATTGGTCTCAGCCTGCTGCTATTTGAGATTGGCTTTTCTTCTTCTAGTTGCTGTTGTCGTTGATGGGAGAGCGGACGATGCTTTCATCAGACTGATCGAGATGAGAGGCGCGAACGGCACCTTCCCCAAGCTTTCTGAATCACGGTATTCTCCTCCTCTTCGAATTATTTGGTTCTTTCGGTGGGGAATTCATCATAAGCAATTATTTCTGCTCTGTTCTACCTGATGGTTTCATCGTTTCTTTCGTCGACTGGCACTGAATTCCTGGTTAGGTCGTTTCTTGCCGGTATTCTTCTCTGATACTTTCCCTGTTTGATGCTTGGATGTTGATTTTGTTGCTGTTTTCTTCTCTCTGGTTTGCATCACCGGATGTTTGATTGGAGTCGAAATGTTATCTGTCAGAAGATCATGTCTTGTCTCCGATTCTCTTGAGTATTTGTTGTACTCGAGATTTCAGGGGGCGATAGAAATTACTTCTTTGGGGAGCACTTCCTCTTTTCTTCTCGACGTAGGCTTATCGGATTGAGCAGGATGTCGCGACATCATAACCATGGCTTCGGAGAATTCCGGAAGCTCAGCATGATCTGAAGACGAATTGGAAATACCACCGATTAAATCCTGCATAAGCTTAGATTGCTGCAGCAGTGACTTAAATTTGCTTGTTTCTGTAAGCATCGATCTGCTTGTTCCCTGAAGACATCTTATCTTCCTCCGCTGGAAGATTTCTCCATCGTGATGATCTTAAAAGATTCTGAGCTTTCACATGTAGCAGGACGCATAATCCAAAACTGTCTTAACATGGTCTCGCATACGATTCGTCACCTTCTCCTCCACCTCATCTCTGCCATCGGTGGGTGGGAAGGTTTCTTGTTTCTTGCATGAGACACGGTACCACATGCTGCATCCAAGCACCTGCGAGTAAACACTGTTCATCAAATACTCAACTTTATGTCGTCCTGTATGATCTGAAAGTAAAACCACATCATGTGGAAGAACTGTCGCCTTTGTTTTTGAGAATTTACTTCAAGTTGTTTTGATTCGATTCGTCCAGTTCTTTCTTGTGCCGGTAAGTTTTGACACCGGAATGCCTTTTCTGATTCCAGTGACGAGAGCAAAAGAAAGATCAAGTTTAGGGACTCCAAAGAGGGAGACAGATACAAGATCATATTTCCAGATAGGAGTTCAACCTGCAAGTTCCACTCACTGAAACTAGCCCTGCTCATCATCACATGCTGTACGGTTCTAACACTTCTCTACTCCCCGACGGAGCCCACCGAGCAACTCCAGCAGTCGAGTTCCAAGTACGCTTATGTCTGCTACATCATCATCATCATCCTTCGTCACCGGAAGCACTGAAACTTGAATGCTCTGTCGCTTAATGCAGGTCCAGACTTGTGGATGTTGGTCGGATATGGCAGCAAACAGCTTCAGATCCTCGATACGTATCGAATCTGGAAGTTGATTGGCAAGGAATACCAAATCTTGTGGGAAGTGCAGACGGTAGACAAGGCAATCTCCAAATCGGCTTGCTAAATTTCAACCTTTCCGAGGTTGGCTATTGGAGGCAGACGATACCCGATGCTGAGATCTCGCCGGTGCGCCTGGAGTACGCTGACACCAGCATCACATGGAATGTTCTTTATCCGGAATGGATCGACGAGGAAGAAGACAATGAAGTGCCCGCCTGTCCATCTCTTCCGGAGCCCCAGCTCGAGAAAGGATCAAGATTTGATGTGGTCGCAGTAAAGCTGCCCTGCCACGGGTCGGAAAGCTGGGCCAGAGACGTAGCGAGACTGCACTTGCAGCTCTCTGCAGCCAAGCTCGCTGCAGCTTCCGCCGGAGGGCTCTCCCCTGTCCGTGTGCTCTTCATCACCGAGTGCTTCCCGTTGCCCAACCTGTTCACCTGCAGGAACCTCGTGAGACGCGAAGGGAACGCTTGGCTGTACGAGCCCGAGATGTCCATATTGCAGGAGAAGCTCCGACTTCCGATCGGGTCGTGCGAACTTGCGGTTCCACTGAAAGCAGAAGGTCAGCTGTTCGACTAGTGTCCTCCTTTCTGCATTCCAACACGTTACTGGTTTCATCCTCGAGCTCCTCTCAGAGTTCCCATTGTGCGTGTGGTTGTCTCTTCCTACAGTGCGGCCGCAAACAGGGGAAGGAACTCGAGAAGCCTATGCCACAATACTGCACTCCGCGGAAGTATACGTCTGCGGCGCGATCGCCGCTGCTCGGAGCATCCGGTTGGCTGGGTCAACCAGGGACCTCGTCATACTGGTGGACGAATCGATAAGCGACCATCACCGGAGCGGCCTCGAAGCTGCGGGGTGGAAGGTGAGAGTGATCCAAAGGATCCGAAACCCCAAGGCGGAGAAGAACGCCTACAACGAGTATAACTACAGCAAGTTCCGGCTCTGGCAGCTCACCGAGTACGACAAGGTCATCTTCATCGACGCCGACCTGCTGATTCTGAGGAACATCGACTTCTTGTTCGGGATGCCGGAGATCTCCGCGACGGGCAACAACGCGACCATCTTCAACTCCGGTGTGATGGTCGTGGAGCCCTGCAACTGCACGTTCCAGCTGCTGATGGATCACATCAACGAGATAACGTCTTACAACGGAGGGGATCAGGGCTACCTGAACGAGATCTTCACATGGTGGCACCGGATTCCGAGGCACATGAACTTCCTGAAGCATTTCTGGGAGGGCGACAGCGAGGAGGTCAAAGCGAAGAAGACGAAGCTGTTCAAGGCTGACACGCCGGGCCTCTACGTTCTGCACTACCTGGGGCTGAAGCCATGGCTGTGCTTCCGGGACTTCGACTGCAACTGGAACTCCATCCTCTACCGCAGCTTTGCCAGCGACGAAGCCCATGCGACGTGGTGGAGAGTGCACGACAGCATGCCGGAGAACCTGCAGAACTTGTGCCTTTTGTCGACGGTGACCAAGGCCGGGCTGGAGTACAACCGGAGGAACGCCGAGACGGCCAACTTCCCCGACGAGCACTGGAAGCGCAACGTGACCGACCCAAGGCGGCAAATCTGCTTCGAGAGTTTCTGCCGGTGGGAGGACGTGCTGCAGAACTGGGGCAAGCCGTCTTCATCCAAAACATGAGTACATGCATTGCCATCGTTCTTTGGTTTCATCTCCTTCTTACTCAAATGTAAAGCACTTAGCCTGCCAACCATGCTTCATTGATTTGTACCTTTGTGTTCTTGAGAGAATGGTGGTTGACCACCAACCTGTTTCATTTCACCAGTAAATTGTATCATCTGCACACGGATCATCACACTTGCGTTCTTTAATAAGATCAAAAGTAGTCGATTCTTTTTTACCATGTATTTGCAGAGTAAGCTTTCGTGCCAATACCATCTGGTCATCCCCATGGCTCGAGCTTCCAGCAAATGATTCAGCAAGCTTCGAAACTCAACCTGTCAACGAGCATTCAGCAAAGGTTTAGATAGGAAGTATGTGCGAAGGCATGCGCTCAACATGCAGTAACGTGACGACACAAGTAGGAAGCATAGAGGGAGTGAAAGAGACAGAGAGCTGCCAACTGCTGACTCTGTTAATCATCACAAACATCTCAACCCATGCAATCGACATTGTGGTCTGAAAACTAATTGCATGTTCACACAAGTTAAATGATTCAGTCCTTCTATATTCTGTTCCTCTCTTCCTTTTCTTTCCGGTGGACTGATTCCTTCTGGGAACTCTGGTGTTCTCCATGGGAATCATTAGAGGAGCGTTCCCTGGAAATTGCATATGTGCAGTGATGAGCCCAATTATCATATGGTAGGGATCACACACACTGAGCTCACACTGAACTTGGACCACCAGTCTGCATCACACAGCTGGAGGAGGAGTTGCAGAAAGGCACCAAGGAATACAGCAGCACAACTTCAGCCTCTTATCCATGTCCTGTTCTATGCTTACAATAATATGGCAGAAAACAAGGAAATTTCCAGGGTACTTTTTGTGTCTTATCTAGCTATTAAAACCATTCTCTTTCCTCAAATTACATAAAGGCAAACTAACTCTAAGAAATCAACCAAGAAACAGTTTACTCCTTTGAAAAAGAATACAAATCTACAATAAAAAGAAATTTTAGTCTACATACCGAGGTAACCAATCCAAAAAGGCTTCCAACAATCAGCAGTATCATTAAGTAAAGAGAAATTATCATGCAAGTACTAATTTTATAGATGTCCTAACAAAGAAAACCTGTACACCGCGAATCTTCCGGGGAGAACCCTTAAATCAGATACACCTGTGCCTAGCTCATTGACAGGGTGTATCTTTCTTGGAGCTGCTAGTTCAATTGAGAAAAAACCAAATAGAATCAAGAATATAGGAATGTCATCTGATGAGATACGTTTATGTATAGATCAAATGTGAAGACAAGCAGTATTAGGTTCTCTAATATTGATGTCGGTAGCAAGTATGAGATACAGATGATTGCGATATTTCATCTAGTACAAAACAGATGATTTAGGTAAAAAATCATAGAAAAAAAATGCAGAAATGATATAAGGAAATAGATTAGTCTTGTGGGAGACACTGAAGCATGTTGTTATTACTTATTAGTAAGGCTTCTCATAGGAATTACTTACAAAATCAATACTGATTATCTCATCAGAACAGAATAATTGTCATTGCGTACTTGTTTCAATATTATCATTTACCTATTACTTTGAGACAAGAAACAAAAACGTAATACAGGCGAGAGGCAACTGCATGAACTTGTCAAGGAAAAATGGTAACAACTAAACAGTTAAAAGAAAAAAAAAAGGATGGAAGCCACTGCCCCTGGCAATCTGCTTCATCTCCCAGACAACCTTGCACTTCTTGTGCGCTTGCCAAGTTGAACCCTAAAAGAATAACAAATTATACCAAAGAAAATAGAAAAGACCACGATCCCGAACGTCAATTCACAACTTTCTCCAGCCTGCACACAGAAAAGAAATAAGATAAAGATGGTATGGTAGCACTAACCACAGTAATAGTATTACTACACAGCGACATTTATAGTTAACAAATTCTTATATGTAGCTGACAGAATTCATAACCAGATAAGGACAGATTGGTACAATCGTTGTGCATTGTCAAGCCTCTTTGTTAATCTAATTATCAATGATAAATATGTTACACCAACAAGATTAGCAATTTGTCATGTTTTTAGGAAACAAGTATCATATGCATGTTGAATGAATAGCTTCCTGGATGAGCTATTTACCAATTATATTCACAAACTACTTACTGATCTTTATCCCATTTTATACCAACATGTGGGAACTCACCCTTCACCAGAATATAGGAGAACACGAGTTCGTTCCAAGCATCTGGGACTCCAGGGAGACACCAATGACTGCAATCAGTAATGGTAGAAGGGTGGCTCCAAGTGCCAATATGAGCATCACTTCTATATGCACCCATCGGAGTTACATTAAGGACAGTGACAGGAACTTTCATCCTTTGCACTACCTCAACTATGATTTCTGAAAACTCCGTCCGGTCATTCGCTTTGGCCTCAGCCAAAGGGTGCTGCGTCAAGTTACAGACCTTTTGGTTTGAGTCACTGTGACACCAGAGAGGCAGAAGACAAATTAATAATGCACCTTTTACCGTACAAGTTAATGCAGAATACTCATTTGACAGGATGAGACACAAACAGAGTATGTATCTAGTAGTGTTGCAATTAAGAAAACTCAGACTGAAAGAATAAAGACTTTTTAGCGCACTGTCAGAAAAAAAAGAAATTGTTGTCTCACAAACAGAGTATCTAGTAGTGTTGCAATTAAGAAAATTCAAACTAAAAGAATAAAGACTTTTTAGCGCACTGTCAGAGAGAAAGGGAAATGTTGTTCATATCAGCACTCACCAATGATGAGTCCACATTTTTGAGAATCATTACTACCAACTGATTTAAATTCTTTGCGGTGACTTCTTTACATCTTACATGAAACTGAAAGTAACAAGAACCATGATAACACTTAACTGTCCCGCAAACCTAGGGTCTTCATACTCTTCATCGAAAAATGTGGCAAGATTTCAGGGATCTGTGAGAAGCCATGAACTACAGAGTAATGATCAATTACACGTTTAAGGAGGTTAGGTTCTACTTGAGAGGGATTAAAATGAAATCATCAATATATCTTCCAAGAATGAAGGAGAACTCAAAAGCATTCCAGTTTCCACAGAAACAGCAATATAATTACAATGTAGCAAATTTCTAGAGCTGAAAAGTAAGTTTACCACATTATCAGTTTTGAACTACCAGAAGGACCCAAGGACAATCAAGATAGGCCACTACAGATTAATGCCGACCATATAGGGTGCCAGGATATGCTTCCATGTTTCGATGAGTAGTTGAAAAATAGGACAACGGAGAGATGAGTTAGATTTGGATATTACCTTCTCTTGTGAAGCGAATATGAGATTATGAAGAGAATCACACCTATGTTTTATGTGAAGCTTTTATTTCATTCTTGCTTTATACGTATGTATCAAGCAAATCTACAGCTTGCTGTTTTTTCTGATAAAATATTACCTAATTAGATAGTTCTGAACATTTTTCCTAACTTTCTTATTTAAAAATATATACCTTGTACTTAGAATACTTGCTAGATCTACTTGTAATTAGAATATAATTATATCAAATAGTTTTTATGACAAATTATATTAAACTCGAAGATGCTAACATACTCTAAAGTTAACATCTCTAACCATTGAAATATGTTAAAATTTTCATTTTTCATGCCGTAGATCAGTAGAATAAAATTACTTTAAACCCCCAATTATTTTCTACCAAGAACCACCATCACACAAGGGTAATCTGCCCTTTGTTCTGCATCAACTTCTAAGGCAAATTCCAAGAAAATGGCTTATCATGTCTGCAAAATAATATATCAATATCGAAGGGAGCAGAATTATAGAAATTATTTTCTAATTCAGATAATATTAAAAGGTCCAAATATTTTAATAATATAGCCAACCAGTTATTAATATCAACCAAAACTTGATATTATACTAGCATGGGTAACTTGCTCATGGAATATTGCTGAAATAAAAAAAAATCAAGCAACAAAAAAGAAACACCTCGAGTCCAGTAGGAAAGTCTGCCCCATCCAGCTAGATGGCTCAACTAATTCTACTAATGAGGTATAAGCATATACCTCCAGTGGGAAGGCTCAAAGGTCCGGAAGAAGACATGAGTTCTATTTGTGTCGACCATCGTCTCAACCCAAGAAGCCCAGGTGTTTAAGGCGATTGTAAATGCAGAATCGACAGACATTCCAAGCTTCAGAGCTCCTCCAACCTGGAAATAGCAACCCCTGAGAAAAAGACCATTTCAAATTCAGTATTAACACTGGAAAATGAAAGAAGACTTCTTGTAATTGCTAATATCCGTTTCCCGTACTTGGAACTCCTATAGCATAACGAGTTGATGATATATTGAGCATAAAAATTGCCTTTGGAGTCCAAATTTACTTTGCATCAATTTTGAAGCTATAATATCCGAAGCAGCTAAATGAATACAGAAGAGAAATCCCGAAACACTTACATGTCAAAGAGTTTGCTCGGAGTCCACCAGTGACCAGAATTGAAGATAAGTACATCTGAATCAACCCACTTCCTGCTCATGTCATCCATCTTGTCCAGCTTCAGTGTCGTTCGAACCCGTTTTGGCCCATGTCTCGGCGGCAAGCTTTGCTGTACAAGAAAAACCGAGCGGAAGAACTCTATGCTCAAATTGAATGTCTGGAACCGAACACCTAAGAAGCGGATTGTCTTTGAGATGTGTTTTCCATTGAGTTCATAAACGGTGTTGGGATCCTGCACTCCGGTCATGAGCATGCATATTAGAGACTCCCACTGCGTGCGACTCATCGAATCACCTACAAAGACGACCCTTTTCCCTCTGAGCCTTTCCAAGACATCCTGCACATTAAATTTAGGCACATTGCATCGCCATGGTTTCCACCTCCACTTAAGATAATCCATATCCTTCCTCCCGTTTGCCAAGCAATTGAAACCCCTTTCAGCAAACGGACACTCCGAGCTGTTGTACAGCGGGTATGAGCTATCCGGCACCCAGCGACCATCAAAGATATCACAAACATCAGCGTCGCCGGTCAACCCAGCAACCAAACTCCCACTGCCCAGGTATCCTTTAACGTAGACATACATGAGACATCCAACAACGAGCACGAGAGAGGCCAGACAGAAGGCCGCGGCCAGATCGCCCAAGGAAGGAGGTCTGGGCGCCACCCACAATTTCCGGCGAGCAAAAACCCTAGGGCTGCTCACAATCCTAGGGGTTAATCGAGCCGGCAGCCTCCTACTAAAACTACCACTCACCATCTACTGCACCAGAGAATCAATCAAAGAACCGTCTCGCCCTTCAGCAGCAGATCAAGACGAAGCTCCGGAACCGAGGCATCTCACATTCCAATCCAACATCGGCAAAACGGCAACCAAACCGCAGGTTCTTGGTCTCAGACCGACCAACCCCCAGGATAAAGAACAAGAAAAAAGGGCGAAAAGGAACGATTCTTTCCCGCATCGAACAGCTTCAAACTCGATCGTGGTCGAACCAAGGTACAAATTTGGATCAAGAAACCAGATCTCCACAAAATCGCAAATCTCACAGGCGGGAAACGGGATTGAAACCGGAAATCGACCGGGTTTTCCTCGCCGTATGTCGCCTCTTACTCTCGGAGCTCACTCCTCCGATCCAAGAAACTCCAATTCCAACTCGAGATCTCTCTTTGTCGGCTTCTTTCGCACGGTGGAGTACCGAATTGGTCAGGCCCGCGGGAAGTCGACCGCGGTGGTTGGAGGCGGGCGAAAGCTAAGTAGCTCCCGCCAGGGGCGTTCCTGTAATTTTGTGTGAAGCATTTGGTTATTTGTTGTTGTACCAACGGCTAACTTTTTGCGGCGAAGAGTTCCTGAAGTGGTTCTTGTGCTTCGACAAACCCCATTATTGGCAATGTTTAGGAACATTAGATGTATGTCCAAATGATATCTGTTTCTCCCATCTATTTTCTTGGATAGTTTTCCCTGCAAATCTAGTTGTCCAAATTTGTCGTAGAATCGGAATCAATTGGGTCATTTTGAGGTAGTATTGATGTGTCGATCATTTGACACTATTGTGTTAACTCATTTATCATCCAGGCATCGATCATTTAGCATCAAAGTATTGAGACTTCTGTATACGTGCATTGATGTCGACAACGATTTCACGTATTACCTAATCTAAGAGGAGTTATATCATATTAAATTCGGGAATGCACTATAAACATAATAACGATCGACGACGTAGTGTTGATGTGTCGATCGTTTAACACTTTTTGAGTTGGTGTCAATGGTATCAACAATCTTATATGTAATCTTACACTTTCAAGTTAGAGAAGTGTTTCCTTCTTGCTTGGATCACTTCAAACACGAACTCACTCTTTGGAGTGGAGACGACCAGTGAACACAAGATTGAACTAAATTGGAGTTGCAATCCTCCCCGGCAAACTCCGGGCGGAGACCGGCAAGAATCCCTATCGTCGACAAGAAGTCAAAAGCAGGAAGTTTTACTGCTGACGCATCATCACGCACACCTCGCGTGACACTCCGTGGCCCCCTCGTGTTCCCAGTGGAGCACACCCACAGGAATTCATTTCCTACTACCCACTGAAACCGCTGCACCCACTGGTTTCCATCTCCATGGCCAGTCACATATCGAGGAACTCGTAATACGAGAAGACCCCTCGAATCTTGGCGACGTGCACGGAGAAACCGGTGGTATGCTGCTCGGTTTCTCCAATTACCATGGGCATTTCGATCTCCACGCTGGTATAAGCACACGCGAGAAGCTGCTTCCGTCTTCCACCTCTCATCATAGCTCCCCGGTGCCAGCCATGCAGGCCTCTTCGCTCTCTCTCTGTCGCCGCCTCCACTGCTCCTCCTCGCCCGTCGGTTCGAGGAGATTCCGGGTGTCGGCGGTAGCGGCGCCTTCGCTGCGGCGCGATGCGGTGCAGCACTCGATGCCGCCGGAGAAGGTGGAGGTGTTCCGGTCGCTGGAGGGGTGGGCAACCCGGGCGCTGCTGCCGCTGCTGAAGCCGGTGGAGCAGTGCTGGCAGCCGACGGACTTCCTGCCAGATTCCTCCAGGCCGACGGAGGAGTTCGAGGAGGAGGTGCGGGCGCTGCGAGCCCGCACGGCGGAGCTGCCCGACGACTATTTCGTGGTACTGGTGGGCGACATGATCACGGAGGAGGCGCTGCCGACGTACCAGACGATGATCAACACGCTCGACGGCGTGCGGGACGAGACGGGAGCGAGCGGGAGCCCGTGGGCGGTGTGGACGCGGACGTGGACCGCGGAGGAGAACCGTCACGGCGACCTCCTGGGCAAGTACCTCTACCTGTCCGGCCGCGTCGACATGCGCATGCTGGAGAAAACGGTGCAGTACCTCATCGGCGCCGGCATGGTATGTCGAGCACACGCTTCTTCGTCCCTTAGGAATGACATACATGTTTAGGGAGGGCGACCGCTGGAATTTGAGTGCTTATTTCGGTGCATCGATTGATCGCAGGACCCAGGGACGGAGAACAACCCTTACCTCGGCTTCGTCTACACCTCCTTCCAGGAGCGCGCCACCTTCGTCTCCCACGGCAACACCGCCCGCCTCGCCAGGGAGCGCGGCGACTCCGTGCTCGCCCGCGTCTGCGGCACCATCGCGGCCGATGAGAAGCGGCACGAGAACGCCTACGCGCGCATCATCGAGAAGCTGCTAGAGCTGGACCCGGACGGCGCCGTGCTCGCCATCGCCGACATGATGCGCAAGAAGATCACGATGCCGGCCCACCTCATGGCCGACGGCCGCGACCCGCGCCTGTTCGACCACTACTCGGCCGTGGCGCAGCGGCTCGGGGTCTACACGGCGGCCGACTACACGTCCATCGTCGAGTTCCTGGTGGAGCGGTGGAGGCTGGAGAAGATGGAGGCAGGGCTCAGCGGGGAGGGTCGCCGCGCGAGGGACTTCATCTGCGGCTTGCCGGCGAGGATGCGGCGGCTACAGGAGCGGGCGGAGGATCGTGCCAAGGCGGCGGAGCCGAGGAGAGTAAAGTTCAGCTGGATCTTCGACAGGGAGGTGACCATATAATGAATGGAGAGTTCACACTAGAGAGGTGACCATATCTCTATCAAGCCCAGTCTGAATGAAACTAAAATCGATCTCCAATATACACAAATTCGCTTCATTGAGAGCTAAGGAAAGCGATGAAACCCAATCGATGGTGCGGCCACCGGGAAAGAAACTGCCGTCGGATCATCGCACTGCCCTTCAGAGAGAAGAAAGGACCGTCGGGACCGCCAATTGCACTAAGTGGCAATGATCAACTGTCCCTCGCATCTTCCTCTCGATCTGTCTCCGTTTCGCCCTCTCTCAGGGTTTGGAATTGGGACGGAAGAGGAACAGATTAGGAACGGATGGGCTTTGTAGTAATGCCCGTCGCGCTCGGCCCGACCCGTTTGCTTTGGAATCGAGGATCGAACGTGGATCATGAAAAGGATCCGAATCTTAATGCATATACAACCCCAACAAGTAAGCCAAGCCTAGAAAAGAAGACTATGGCTGGGTATGAATACAAGGAAGAAACATACTTAGATCTTCTTTATTCTATATTTGATCGGATGAAAAAAGATTAAATAGGAATTGACATCAGAATCCACTTCTAATTGTAAATCATTTGAATAATGGGAAATAATGGTCACCTATTTCGGTTTATTGGAAGTGAAAAGGAAAAGGAAAAGAAGAAGTATGTTATTTGGTACATTGTTGTCATCATCATATGTTTGAAACTGTGGATGGATGTTAAACCTAGAAATGGGAGAACTTGAGAAGCAAACAAGAAGGGATTCTGAGGACATTTGGAAAGAAGCAATCCTACACTGGAAGGAATCGTCTTCATCGATCAAGCATCACATAAGAATCAGATCAGTACCTCTGTGACAAGTTACATCAGCCTGAGCTACTCTTATATTTTGCATCCTCCTTTGTAATAGCTGTTCGACTTTTGAGTGGAGTAGATTGCCATCACCCTAAATTACAAACACTATCAAGTAAAAAACTGTATATATGTAGCAATAAAAGGTAAAAGAAAAAGAGAGCCATATGGATCGATCAACATTATTGCTGGAGAAAACAGTATTTTGATTAGGACAATAGAAACGACACAAAAGAGTGTGTTTGTGTGTGAGAGATAGAGAGGGAGGGAGAGTTACATGGCTTTGTCTCAGATCAAGGCTCGTCTGAGCCCACCCTTGTGCACGCACCGGCACCTGCACCTGAGTATGAGGTAGGAAAAGAACCTGTAAGCCAAGATGAAGCACACCATCATCATCACGTTCTTCCACCTGCACTCCTTCCTCAATCCTTCCTCCCTCAGCACGTCGTCCCCTCTCAGCAGGCACACCCCGAACCCATTCGCCAAGCACTTGTCGGAGCCGGAGAACTCGTTGATGAGGAATCCTTCGAATGGGTACTTGAACAAGGAGATGTAGTGCATGAACACCCAGTAGCTCGGCATCCACTGCTTCGATATGAAGTACCCGGAGAAGAGGAAGAAGGTGCCCATGAGACCCGCGATGATCGAGTTGCCGATGATGAAGTTGGGGGCGAGAGCGCTGAAACAGACCACCACCGAGTTCGCGGTGTACAGGATTAGCCATATCAAGAGCAAGAAGTACATGAAGGCCGAGAAGCTCGGTCTGAGCCCTGCGAGCCAGTAAACCGGCACCGAGAAGAGTACGGCGAGGACGAAGAGGAACGGAAGGAAGACGAGCCCGTTGGCTATTACGTACGAGGAGACTCGGTAGCTCCCGTTCGATGTCTCCTTCATCAAGATCTCCCTTTCTTCAAGGAAGATCGGCAGAGCTTCTGTGGTGCAGGAGAGCAGGAATGTTAAGATGAAGGCGAAGAGGCCCACTCGTTCTCTGATGTTTTCGTCCATGAGATGGTAGAATATGGAGCCGAGGACGAGGCCGGAGACGAGCATTTGGATCGTCCGGCATGCGAACAGTTGCTTGGTCCGTAGTACGTTCTTCGAGAAGCGGTGGGTGAGGATGGCGATCTCCCGAAGCCTCGAGTTGGCGTAATCGTAGGACAGGTCATCGAGATCGAGCCCGGCGAGCGACTCCTCGTCGACCACCTTGTGCTGCTGAAAGAGCTGCTGCAGGGTGCACCTGTCTCTCTTGCCTTCAGCTCCCTCGACTAATTTCTTGGGCAATTGGAATGGTGGCGCTCTGTTCGCCGGTGGTTCTTGCTGCTGGTGATGCTGTGATTGCGAGCGGCGGAGGGTCTCGATGGAGTCGATGGCGAACTCGAGGACATTAGCGTGGTGAGGGAGCTCGAGGCCGACGGAGCGGAGGTGGGAGTGGAGCTGGTCGATTGTACCGTGGTGGAGGACGGCCCCGTCGGCGAGGAGGAGGACGGAGCCGAAGAGCTTGACGATGCGGAACCCTGGCTGGTGGATGCTGAGGATGATGGTGCGGCCTCGGGTCTCGGCCATGACCTTGAGCATGTCGACGATCTGCAGCGCCGACGTGCTATCGAGACCCGACGTCGGCTCGTCGAGGATGAGTATTCGCGGGTCGTGGACGACGTCAACTCCGATTGAGACCCTCCGGCGCTCGCCGCCGGAGATGCCCCTAACTCGGGCATCGTCACCCACGCGGGCGTCAGCCACGCGCCCCAGGCCAAGCTCCCGGAGGAGGGACTCCACTCGGGCGCTCAGCTGAGAACGGGAGAGACCACGGTCGCCGCCGCAGCCGAGGCGGAGGCGGGCGCTGAACATGAGTGTCTCCCGCACCGTCAGCAGGGGAAACAGGGTGTCCTGCTGCGTGACGTAGCCAGAGATCCTGCGGAAGTCGGACTTATCCACCGGCCGCTGGTTGATCAGGATGGTCGGCGGCGCCGGCGGGGTTATCTTCCCCGCGAGTATCTCGAGCAATGTGGACTTACCGGCGCCGCTGGGCCCGACGATCGCAAGAATCTCCGACGGCTTGGCGCGGCAGCTGACGTTCTTCAGCACGAACCGCACTCTAAACTTCTCGCAAGCCTTGTCATTCGCCGGAGCGTTCTCCACCTCACCGAACGGCCCAGGGTGGTGGCTCAACGCGCCACCACCCTGCTCTTCTTCTTCTCTACTCCATATCTTCTTCAAAGGGTGGGATCTCCCCGGGACGGAGATCTGGTAGCTGATGCCCTTGGCTTCTATCTCACAGCCCTGTGGCTTCATGAGAGCTCTCCCACTTCTGCAGCAAAGCCTGGAAATCACCACTGAAAACACACTCCGCCTTGCCGCCACCTATAAGAATGGAATCAAAATGCAACCATTCCAAGCCCATTCTGCCCCTCGAGAGCTGAAGGAGATTGCGGGGTTTCGATGGACATAGCAGTGGTAGTTTGGGGATTCAAGATAGGTGAGATGTACACCATCAGTTCAGGCGAGGGTATGTTAATAGAATAAACTAGTGGCTGGGAATGAAAGGGGGAACTATGCAAGGGACCCACCCTTCGTTGGCACACGCTGACTTGGCGAACGTCCCTTGTTTGCTTCCTCTGTGTGTATCTCCTCTGGCACGCCCGTGACCGCTGCTTCGGCCCTCGCGAGGTCCCCTTGGGAAAAGATGGCACAGTTCTGGGCCCGTGAACGCGCCCCGTGCCCAAACAGATCTCACACGTTGGGTGTCTCGTGAGGGTATAAGATCGAGGGCTGAGATTTGTGGCCTGCGTTCCTCAGCGACGAGACATTCCAATTGTGTTGTTGCGTGCGAGAGATGGCCGTGGCAGTGTGCCATCAAAATATCAGCTCAGTAGAGGACAGAAAAAGAGAGAGAGAGGGAAATTTGAGAAGGTTCTGGAATGCTAGAAGCCTACGGATTGAGATCGTTTGGTAGCTCTATTTTTAATTGTGGATTGACATTTGTTGAATAAGATTGTGTGCTATTGTTGTTATCCAATTTCTAGCTCATGGTGGATTCACTAATCTTCTTCTTCTATTATTGGATCCCAGAGCTCCATCTTGGCAAATCGAGAGCTTCACTTCAACTGCATTGGCTCCACCACGACAGATCGAGAGCTTCGCTTTGATACTTCCATCTCTACCTACAGCCGTTGCCGCGTAGTTCAACTCCTTGTTAACTTGGGTTAGTTCAGCTCCTCGGTACCTTCGGTTAGATCATCAACCTACCTCCGTTGCATCAAAAAATGGATTAGATTCCCGTAGAGAATAGTTGTTAGGGGCGATCCGTAAGGTGGCAGCAAGCTCGCATAATATTTACTACAGTCACGGGTGCAGGTCAAAGATGCATCATCAGTGCTCCAATTATTGGCGGTGGCCGATAGTGGCTTCTTCATCTGCAATGCAAAGACTTGCTCATAATTCAGTGGCCTTTGGCGAGTGCATCAGCCACTTTATGATTCACATTTATGAGTAACAACAATAATGCACCGTTCAGATCGATTCAGGCTCAACTTGACCCCCGACTCAGGTAAAGAAGCTATGTACAAATGCTCGTGAGCTCGCACTAAATACATCTGTCTTGAGTTCAAGGTGCAGTACAGCAGCAAGAAGAGATTGGTTCCGAGATCCAATGCCATGTGAAACAAATACATTTTCTACTTGATGGATCCCTTCTCAGTTCTGGAGCTCCAGTGGAGACAAAGCATACAGAAGAAGAACACCAATTAGGATTAAGAAAGGTCTCACTCGAGTCCAGCAACTACAGATAGATGCTGACAGAAGACGAGGAAAAACCAAACAGATATGTTTTGTCCTTCGGATCATATACTTGCGAATATGTCATGAAACTACAACTCAAAGCGGATCCACATTTCTATTATTGGGTGGTCACTATGTTTTGCATATGCTGCACATGATGACCAGCTTAAACTGCGGAGGAGGTCTATGCTTTTGCTTTCCTGTTCCTTGGTATTGAGCTAATCAATCATTAATTTCCATGCAGCGGAGATGACCAGCTCTAGATGATATCTGAACTGTTGGGCTTCTTCCGGCGCAATAAGTCTTGTGTAAATTCTAAGTTCAAGTGGATTAGAAGAATAGCCATCCTATTACGTGAGACATGCAAATAATTTCCACGTGCTGGCCTGCAATGATTCGTATGCATGAAGCCATACCGCATTAACTTTTGACAGACACCAACGCCCCTACAGGAGGGGCCTTCTGGTTGTCATACAAATGCAGCCAAAGGCCTTGTTTTGGCTTTCACGCAACATGGCGTACAGGTACGTGCATGAATCCTGTTCCCATAACACAAGGAAGAAGAAGGCATCCCTTAGAAATGGAGCGTCGATGCATGCGGAGATATATAGATGTCGTCTCTTCCTTTGGCTTCAGCGGCGAAGTTGTCCATGGCAGAGATCGAGGGCGGCGAGATGTGTTTATCTTCTCGATCGGGCCGAAGGAAGGGCGGCATCGAAGCTTCCCGATGGCGAAACCCCGAGGATGAGCGGCGCCGATCATCCTCCCTTGAATTCTGACGTGTTCGTCTCTC